>CM033626.1:2385804-2525804 GCA_019453435.1 Rhinogobius similis
CTGAATTATTGACTGATAATTTATCATAATTCATGTCAAGGAAAACTCAATCAGGCTCCCCGGGTTTGGATGGAGGTACAGGTGACCCGGGCTCAGCAGCACGTCAAGGTGAGACAAGGTCGAAGCCCAACAGCACACACGCTCACAGGCCAGAGCACACGTGTGAAGTCAGCTGTCGGAACTCACACAGAGCAAACAACACACTTGAAATGAAAGGGTTTGCCGTTTACACACTGCAGAGAAAAACATTTACATGATCTACAGACAATAAACTCCTACACGTGACACTTTCTGTAAGACATATGTACAAAGCATTTATAAATGTTTATTAATCAGTGAACAATCATTGACACGCACCATTAACACATGTTTAATAATCATTTACAAGGGTAAGTTCATGTTAACACTTGTTTTGTAGATATGCCATAGTATAAAGCGTCCGATATCGTCTCTAACAGAAGAATCCTGCACACTGGCTGCTTGCAAAAAGTGAAGTTTGTTTACAGGCGATAGGATATGTTTTGGCAGCCAGGCCATCATCAGGCAAACGGTGTGTGCTGCCTTAAAAAGAAGCCACTCACAAATGCATTATACATCTTATCATTGAAGTTTGGCACATTAAAGACACACAAAATAAAGAGGCATGTATAGTAGGAATTCAAAATGACAAGTAGAGAAGCAACCCGACATTTCTCTTGTAAAGGAATACACTTTGTTTTCTACTCTAAAGAATTTTCTAACAGCAGACATTTGTGACCTGTGCACTTGTAAGAAAGAGCCATGTGTGTCACTGGATGACACTTTGAGATGAGAGCTGATTGGCTGAGAGAGGGTGGTCCACCCTGCTGCACTTCTCAGTCTAAATAAGCTGTAAAACTGTGCTTGTCATGTCATGTTGATGTGCCAGACGGTTTGTGAGCGTTTGGAACTATGGTTTTAAATACCAACTTCCTCCTTTCAGAGTTTGAAAATCAGGGGCCCTACCTTTAACTATTAATGATTAACTAACTAATATATTTTTCTTTTATTTAACTGACCATAATGCAACACACTATATAACTTTCTGGAGATGCCGTATCACCTGCAGAATCCCACGAAAATAGAACATTAAAACTACACTTGGAACATTCCCCATGCACATCGATAACTTTTATGACATACTGAGGAATATTATACTTTAAAGAACTACATTTCCATGGAAACATGCAGGGCCAAGAACGAGTCCAATTTAAAGAGCACTTTAAAGTGCTGTACACAATTAAAACATGGAACAAAACAGTGCCAAATTGAAAATGACAAAAATCAGAAAAATGTCAATGTATCAGTAAGTTTCAAACTGAAACGGAGCACTGTTTTTGTATGTTTTTCTAGTCAATTAGTGTTTTTTTTAAATGCAAATAGCTTACACACCCAACACTTATGTATAGGCACCATTTTAAGTACTTTTCACCATTGTTAATGTCAATTGACCTCATTTTTCATCATTCTGAAACCCATGTAGATAATACAATTCAGTGATATAGGATCACACACTTCTGACCAGCTCAAGCATCCCTGTGTAGTGAAGAAAGTGAAGTAGGCCACACGTTTGACTCACAATAAGGAGATCACTGTGCCATCAGTTACACACACACTGTTAGTCCTGGTGCTAGCATCAGCACCTGCCTGATCTGTTCCAGTGCTGTGTGGAGCCACAGCTGGTGCCCAACCACTGCCATATTTAGCCCTCCACATCTGTGCCACGGTAATATCTGCTGTTTTAACCTCTTCTGTTGTTCTGCACACAGCCACAATCAGGACACAGGCTTCCAGGAGAGAAGCATGTGATGTAGTAATGAGGGAAATAAGTATATGGTAGAAGTTTCCATTAAACAGCCAGTAGTTCTGAAATGACTGGGCCTATCCATATAAACACGGACAATAAGTTCAGCGTCTTCCATATCGCACAGGTGCAGAGTGGACAGAGGTGCATTGTGGACAGAGGTGCATTGTGGACAGAGGTGCACTGTGGACAGAGGTGCAGTGTGGGCAGAGGTGCACTGTGGGCAGAGGTGCACTGTGGGCAGAGGTGCAGTGTGGACAGAGGTGCAGAGTGGACAGAGGTGCAGTGTGGACAGAGGTGCAGAGTGGACAGAGGTGCAGTGTGGACAGAGGTGCAGTGTGGACAGAGGTGCACTGTGGGCAGAGGTGCAGTGTGGGCAGAGGTGCAGTGTGGACAGAGGTGCACTGTGGGCAGAGGTGCACTGTGGGCAGAGGTGCACTGTGGACAGAGGTGCACTGTGGACAGAGGTGCGGTGTGGGCAGAGGTGCACTGTGGACAGAGGTGCGGTGTGGGCAGAGGTGCACTGTGGACAGAGGTGCGGTGTGGACAGAGGTGCGGTGTGGGCAGAGGTGCGGTGTGGGCAGAGGTGCGGTGTGGACAGAGGTGCGGTGTGGGCAGAGGTGCACTGTGGACAGAGGTGCAGTGTGGGCAGAGGTGCAGTGTGGGCAGAGGTGCAGTGTGGACAGAGGTGCACTGTGGGCAGAGGTGCACTGTGGACAGAGGTGCACTGTGGGCAGAGGTGCAGTGTGGACAGAGGTGCACTGTGGACAGAGGTGCAGAGTGGGCAGAGGTGCACTGTGGACAGAGGTGCACTGTGGACAGAGGTGCACTGTGGGCAGAGGTGCAGAGTGGGCAGAGGTGCACTGTGGACAGAGGTGCACTGTGGACAGAGGTGCACTGTGGACAGAGGTGCGGTGTGGACAGAGGTGCACTGTGGGCAGAGGTGCACTGTGGACAGAGGTGCACTGTGGGCAGAGGTGCAGTGTGGGCAGAGGTGCAGTGTGGACAGAGGTGCACTGTGGGCAGAGGTGCACTGTGGACAGAGGTGCACTGTGGGCAGAGGTGCAGTGTGGACAGAGGTGCACTGTGGACAGAGGTGCAGAGTGGGCAGAGGTGCACTGTGGACAGAGGTGCACTGTGGACAGAGGTGCACTGTGGGCAGAGGTGCAGAGTGGGCAGAGGTGCACTGTGGACAGAGGTGCACTGTGGACAGAGGTGCAGTGTGGACAGAGGTGCACTGTGGACAGAGGTGCACTGTGGGCAGAGGTGCAGAGTGGGCAGAGGTGCACTGTAGACAGAGGTGCACTGTGGACAGAGGTGCAGTGTGGGCAGAGGTGCACTGTGGGCAGAGGTGCAGTGTGGACAGAGGTGCACTGAGGGCAGAGGTGCAGTGTGGACAGAGGTGCACTGTGGGCAGAGGTGCAGTGTGGACAGAGGTGCAGTGTGGGCAGAGGTGCACTGTCGCCCTCGCCCAGCCTCTGAACTCATGCAGCTGCGTAAAGGCCACTCCTGAAGGTGTGGTGTACAGAGCCAGTGCCTCGCCCTTCAGGGTGTGTCAATACAGTAGTGTACCAGCTGTAAAAATGCACTTTGATGCACCAAACAATGAAATTAATAATAAACAATTATTGAGTTATTGAGAATTTCAGTCACTACTTACTAAATACAAATTGTGTTTTTAGAGCGATTGTGTCCAAGTTCATTCACTTTTGGATCTTTTGGAGCTAAAAAGTGTGCTTCTTGTCCTTAGTTTCACACATTAAATGGAAATTAGAGCTTAAAAGTTCCAAGAACTAAAAAAGGTTCCGACAGTGGGAAAACACCTACTGACTGGTCATTAACCAGTCAAGACATTAATGTGCACTGTCCATCAGGTGGCCGCTGGCTCTGTGCAGATGTTGCAGAGAGCATCCTTCATGACTGAGGGAACCACTGGGTTTTTCAACAGAACAACACTACAGTTCACAACAATAAACTGCAACTTGACAGATGTAAAACTACGATAAATATTTCCCCTCCCACCAAACTAAGTCATAATATAGAAAACACGAGAACCTGTTACATGGACTTTAATCTATGCAGCGTTAAAGCCCAAGAATGTATGATAAATGCAGAACTTTTTAAAGAAAGTAAATAAGTATTATTTGAGTTTCTTTGACAAACTTTCTGTCCTCCATTTTGTTCCGTCTCCTTGTCCAGCTGCATTGGGCGTCATGTGGGCTCCTCGCGCATCAAATCAGTGTTTATGTAAATAGGCTGCATGAATATATTAGCTCGTGGACATATTTTAAATCCTTCCTCCATGTGCTGTGACTCAGGCGTGGGCGCGCGGATCATTTGTCTGTTTTAAAGGCTCGCGACTGCACGCCTTTACTTCCCGTCAATAGGGATTAATTAATTGATTGAACGATGAAAGGAAACGTGTATCAAATTAGAGCAATACCAGTCGAAGATGGACATTGTTCGCGGATAATCAAAATAGTGTCCCGTCGCGAAATACGTAACGCGTTTATTATTCATTAATGACAGGGTGCTACTGTATGCTAGCTAATGCAACACACAAACGGGATGTCACTGGCAGCCAACGCAACATCTCTTAATAGGATTGCGGCTGTGTAGCAATTTGTTCGAGCCCAAATATCCCGGCATTTATGGTACAAATATAGCTCGGCGGAACAAAAATGACAAAATAGTCAATGGGATTAGCCGTGGCATAAACTAAACGCGGCTTGATGTCATCGATAAAGGGATTGTCGATTCTTCATCTGGGTAACACGCGTGGAAGATTGCGCGGCTGTCATTGTGTTGTTGCTGCGTGCCGTTTATCGCGGTGTCAATCTGGGCCCGCGTTCCCCGCTGGCGCCGGTCGGTTCGGTGGGTATAATGGATTAAAAGGCAGACTGCTTTTAGAAGGCACAGTGGCCCGCGGTGCTGCCGTGTGATGGAGAATACGGAAGTTCTACAACTGTGCCCGGCAAAACTGTCAGCACGGATTAATGCCACTGATGTCGATACAAAAGACATGGCGAGTGGAAGAAAGACAGAAATGCTCTCTGATGGGGAAAACAAATATATGAATACATGATGGGATATAAATTTAGAAAGTTGTCTGTTTTAATTTGTGTCAATGCAAGACAGATCTGGTGACATTAGTTACAGAAAACGTTCTCTGATGATAAAATAAGATAAATAAAATGTTGTTTATGGCAGGTCTTAAACTACAGGCACATTTGGCTACTGTAAATAAAGTTGACAATAACTTTCTGATGGTAGCTGTAAATATAACTTTCAAACATTATACTTTTTTGTCATTTTAACTACAATTTTGAAGAAAATGTCATTTCCATCACACAAATATCACAAAATATTTCAAATGCATTTTACCATGCCAATATATTTATTTTTCAAACATATGTCATGCAGATTGTGTCATGGCACGATGTCGTGTTGTTTTCTCCTCATAAACACACTTAGAGTAGCATTTTGTTTAATTCACACATGTTTAACAGTTGAATGAGGTTGTCTTCTATCAGTGACAAAAAGAGGCAAAAGTGGGCGGGGCAGAATAACACTTCTGTTTCTATAGCCTATAGTCCCACAACTTATTTGTCACATTAAACAATTAGTCATTTAATGTATAGAAAAAGTAAATGTATAAAATAAAAGTGATTGTCAACACCCTTCATTATAAAATCTTTATACATATTTTATTTCTGTACAACAAGACAAATAAACTAATGTTGGTCGTGGGAAAACATCCGACAAGTCCAGAAAACACATTCATCTTCAGGTTTACTGTTGGTGATTTAGTCTATATTATCTTAGATACAAACGCGTTCCCTGCCTGCAGGAGTTGTAGGTTCCAGATCCATCGTTCATCGTCAAGTTGGATGTTCATGTTGAAAATAATTTGCAGTACTTAAATAATGTCAGTTCAGTTTTCTCAGACAATCCCAAAACAAAGAGAATAGAGGTGTGGACTTGTAGTTGTGACTTGATTCAGTATCTTGGGGACTTAACCCTTGAGAAAATTTGATGCTTCTCCTCAACAGTTAGATGAACTTTCAAAGCCTAATTAAGCAAGAACAAACTGGAACATGTCTCTTTGTAATTCTCTAATCATTACCAGGACTTTAAGAACCATTCGAAAAAACATATAAATTGCAAAAATATAAGCAAAGTCACAACAAACCTTCCTTCTTCATTTGAATACCTTTCATACCTTTTGATACCTTTTCACCTGTTCCTCTTTCCATAAGAGCAACAGGAGGGTCATCTGGCTTAAATTTTGCCATAACATAGCATGCTTACAGCTAGTCTGCTTGGCGACAAACTCGAGCAACTGAACAGAAAACAGTTCTAGAATTATGCTGCAGTGATCGTCTCCTTCCACAATTACATTCAAATGACCGTCGTGTGAACAGGCTCTGATAAGCTTTTAAAGGTGCTCCGCTCGTGTGCAGGTGTGTGGGCTCTGGTCTCATTTCAGGACCGACCTGAAGCACCTGCAGAGGGTTCAGAGCTGTGGAGGAAGTGTTCACAGAAGGACAGAAAATATAAGGCTTTCCATATTACCAATACCCACACATGAAAAAAAGTTTTACAAAGTGGTCAATCCTAGTGCACAATCATGGCTAATCGAAAATAAAGAAAAAAACAAGTTTTCACTAGTGTATAAATGAATGCAATAAAGAGTAAAGTAACATATTTTGGCGTCATTATACTGAAATGTTTTTTTTCCTTATCAAAAAACATTCCTAGAGTTAAGGTGAGACACTGCAGTTGAATAGGAAAAAATCTTAAATTTAAAGATATACATTTGGAACGTCTCCTGTAGTTTACTCACATAAATGTAAGAAAAAAATGTATTACAAGTTTTCCATTATGTAATATTTCCATATAGAAATGAACATTTTATGTGTGAAAATGACATGATATGAAATGATGATATTTGGGACAGATAAACCTGAAAATGAGCAGAACCAGGTGTAAATTTCTTGGTTCATTCATTTTGTAACATATTAGTTACAAAACAACTTTACAATTTTCTTAATTCGTTTTTGGGTTTACTTGATTTGACCTAAAAATGTAAATTTCATCAATCTTTTTGACTTAAAACTTCAGTAAATCAGATTTGGACACCTCTTCGATGTTAATGTTTACTTCACTTAAAGTAGATTTCATTCAAATGTTTTGTTCTTCTTTTAGTAAATGTCTTGTTAAAACTGCTGTGGTGATGGTGTTTTCCTACTTAAGACCTGTTTATCCCTAATTTAGACCTGAAATAGTCCTGTTATAGACCCAATTTAGATTTGGTGGTCCTCAGAAAGCCAGATCTTTTCTTTGGTAGTGCTTGGGGTAAAGTTTGAGAACTGCTGCTTGTTGGATCTGTTGCATTTGTTTGCAATTAAGGCTCAGTGTAGAATTATCAATAGATTTTGTAGTAGAAGTTTTGAAATCAGGGGGGTCTGGGGGTCATAAATAGATGGAATTTCCTTTAAATTGGGGTACTCAATAATCCCAATTTTGCTGTAGTACAATTCTGTCATGTATAGGGCAGCAGTCGACTAAAGAGATGTCGTATTGACTGACTAGCTGAAATGGGGTGTGGCAAAAATATATCACTAAAACACCATCAACCGATTAATCGACTGAAGGACTAAAGGATTACAGCCCTGGGGTCTTATTTATGAGCATACATTCTAAAATGTTGCATACAAGACTTTCCATGTTAAGTTTGTGATCTATCAAAAGACACCTTGACGAGGAAATGAACGGTTCCGTCCAAAAACTCTGAACTGTGTGCACTGGGGCTTTCAGAGACGAGGGAGAAAACGATCTGAAGAGCCCAGAGAGACGAGAAAGAGCGTGTTGTAGGGCGTTTTTGGAAGTTTGTGTTTAGTCCTTACATACTTTTTTTATAAGAATTCTACATTCAGTTTTATAAATGAGACTCCTGGTTATTTAGACATAAATTATGACTGCACTTCGCCAAGATTTAGATGTAGCCTTTATTTAGTATTACTTATGTCACAGTTGTGTTTAAAGACACATATTGTATTTTACATTGACTTTTATGAGCTTTAAACCATGTTCTAACAATGTTCCGTCATAAAAACACACCTGAAGTAGCATTCAGTTGCATTCACACTGTTTTGAGGAATGTTTATTAGAAAATTCTCCCCCTCTGAGCGTCAAACACACTTCCTGCCGAACGTCTGGGATTTTTTGACGTATTTTCAGACTTCATACGTCACTTATCAGAGAATCTTTTGTTGTTTTTAGTCCTTAAATCATCACTAAACTCATTCTGAGCATTTCTGCCTCTAAACACGATAACCGCTGCAGCAAATCCGCATCATAACGTCTTTTCAGCACTAACTTCACTATAGATTGTATTGCACTGGCGCCATCTGCTGGTTGGATGCACTCAGTAAGTGTCATTTCATACTGGCTCATAACACCTGTCATGAATCAGAAACTTTTTTTTTTTAAACACAAGATGGCAAATGTAAGGTGCCTTTAAAGAGCATGTTTAAAGCCTAATAACAATATGAAAAATGCATGCTATTTGTCCTTTAAGCTGTGTTGTTCACATACTGCCGATCACTTGTGTCCTGTTAGTGTTTCTCAGTGAAGCCTCTGCTCTCTGCTCCCTTTCTGGGCTCCGCCCCTGCTCTCCAGCGCCCTCTGTCTGTGAGCTGCACTGACACTGGACTGTGAGGACAGAAAAACTACAGCATGAACGCTTGGTCAGGACATGTTTTTTTGTTGTTTCTGTAAGAATTCATCAGAAATGTGGAGAGAACTGCATTGCAGTTTTCCGGCCTTATTTAATCTGGAGAAGTATTGGTTCAGCTGTTTGTGCTTGTAACTCCGTGAATAAGAGACAGATTGACCCGAAATAAAATCCGGCTAATGATTATTGCGGGGAAAATGTCATGTAACTATATGCTTTACTAATTATAATGATTGGAATGGTCACTTATATGTCACAGGTCACTGTGTCCCAGATAAATGTGAATATTGTGTCTCTTGCCTAATCTGACAGACCTTGGCCTAAAAGTTCCATCCTCTGCTCTGATCTTACTGATAGACTTTATCCCCTCATCTTGTGCTAAGGATGTGTTTAATCATTGTTCAGGCTCTTGTTGCTTTTTTGGACTCGTGCAGGGAAAGATAATTTTTGTCAGGGACGGATCGTTTTTACCAGGGGCGTCGCACTGCAAAGCAAACAATATTGTATCATTATATAAGATGGTTATTAAGTGTAATATGTAGAAATCCTAGGGTGTGTATTCTAGCAAAAGGGAATAAACAATAACAATAATAACTCAATTTGATAAAGATTGAAAAAAGAAAAAAAAAAAATTTATTAGGAGCCCACCGAGAAGGTTTGTACCTGGGGCCCAGAATCTGGTGCTACGGCCCTGATTTTTACTGTGCACAAGTAAAATAAACACATTTTAAGGCCAACCTAATTTTTTTCTACTCTCACCCAGTGTTTTTTAATTGTAATTTTCCAAATTAAAAAGAGTATACTTTGTTCAACTTACATGTGATATACACCATTTGAAAGATAAGAAATTCTAGATTGTGGTGATATAAATGGAAACAATGTAAGTGGTGCACAGGCAAAGCTATATCTATCAAAGTCATGCTTCATTGTAGACACAAATTCACATTTATGGGGTGTTTTGGGAATAGGGAGTACCAGAGTGAAAATAAATTTGTATATTCTTAAAATCTGGATTTTTTGGGACAAAACTAGACCAACAAACCCATGACTGGACACCCATAGCCCGAATAAAGGCAAGAAAAGGATCATTTTAGTTTGAGCCCTTTTGTTTGTTGTATTTTATTGTATTGCTCTTTTGGGTTGCACTGTAGCATGAAGCGAATGCAATAAACATTTTGTGAAAAAAAGAAAAAAGCTTTCCAACAATATAAAGCATGTTTCTGTAGCTAAGAATATATAATTAATGGGTAAAGAACCTCAGGACGGTAGGCCTTAAATAAAGAATGAACCAAGACTTAATTCATAGTGAACAAATATTTCTCAAGAATGATTTAGCCTTCGTAACTACATGGGTTTTAATACAGTATAGTCAATAAGCTTTCTTAATAAATTCTTCATAAAGTATTTGTTCATTATGAAGTACGTCTTGGTCCAATCTTTATTTAGTGCAGTTTTTACAAAGTGTTACTGAAACATCTTAACTTTGAAGCAGCCATTGTTTTCAGCCTCCTTTTAACTCTTACTCCCACCAGAGCGAGAGCTACGGCGTTCTGGAACCACGACGGAACAACTTCTACACAAACGTGACATACCTCGGCTCAAGTTATCAATGCAGTACTTTAAAAATACCTCTACAATCATTTGACTCAAAGTACATTCTGATTGGAATTAGCCACTTGACACTCCACATCTTAACCGTGCTAGCTAGGTCCCATCATTACCTGTTTTTGTCTCCGTCTGCGCGCGCTAAGTACCTTCGGCTCGGCGGTGAGGCTGGGGTGGTGTCGAGCTTAAGCAGCCTAAATAACTTTGTGTTTACCGAAGCGCCATCAAGAGCCTGCAGGTGAGGCCAAGTGGTTGGAGCACGGAGCCGCGTCGGAACACTTGTGCTCTCCGCGTGATGGAATGAGTCAGAGCTAGCGCGACGCGGACGACCAATTAGCCCTTTTCTCCTCGCTTCAATTGGCGCCATGTTACTGCATTAGCTTCATTCAGGCTCACGGGGCTCCAGCGCCGTGACAGACAGGTGTAACATGGGCCCACACACAGACGGGGTGCAAATGATCGATTCTGTCATGCTGCGAGGGCTCGTCTTATCTTTAACGTTTGCTTTGCCGGTACATGGTGCGGAGCGGTTAAAGGACACATGTTCTGCATTGTTTGGATCGTTATGGGTATTTAAACGTGTTCTTGAGTACTTTTATTTTGTCATGTTATGTTTGGGATCCACTGCAGCGGAGGGAAATAAACAAAGGCTAACTGGCCCAAACATGCTAACGTGAGCATGCAGTTGTAGTGAATGTGATATGAGGCCAGAATGCTCGGAAAGGAATGTATTATGGCCTTAAAGGCACAGAATATGACTTTCTAGAGGTGGCAGGGCATCTGAATACCTCCATGGGAATAAAGTTAAAACCAGATTTGGGAACATTCTTCGTGGAAATAGATAACTTTAATGTCAATGTCAGTGTCAGCTTTATTTCTGCAGCACGTTTACAACAACACCAGGTTCACATGCACATCATGGTAAAAACAACACAGAAAAGTACAATATTATTACAAACGAATACAACGAATAACAGTTAATGTGTGTTAAAAGCAAAGAAATTGGTCTTAATGGGCCTGCACCTGATTTTGAACCATGAGACGGGAACATGTTTTTGTTTGAACCATTAGCCCCGCCCACATAATCCTTCTTTCACTCAGTATTGCCCCATGACTCAAACCACTGTCTAGAATAGTCTGATGCAGTTGTTTCCATAGAGTTCCTCTAACTCTCCTTACAATTAGCTTTTAGCACTTTTGCACCATGACAGAATCACATGTCTGGGATAGTGTCAAGCAGTTATTATCCCATGATTCATAGTGCTTAGAGTGTCTGATTGGACAAAAAGAGGTGACCCTGGCAAATACCAGTTCTTCTCAAACAATGTGCATTTATAATATGCACAGATTATACATTACAAACCCAGTGTCTTTCCGTGAAGTTACATCTATCAAACAATGCATGATGTAAAGAGAATTTATCTTAGCTAGAGTAAATGAAAATCAGGTACAGGCCCTTTAAGAGCAGATTTAAAGGACTCTAGTGATGGAGCAGCTCTGATCTGCAGAGGGAGACCATTACACTGTTTTGGGGCACCCACTGCAAAGGCCCTGTCTCCTCCAGTTTTAATCGGGATCTGGGCACATTTAACAACTATTTTCTGATCTCGCTGATCAGTCCATTTAGGCATTTAAGAACAAACATCAAAATGTTGAAATCAATCCTGAATTTGACAGGAAGCACAGGGGTAAGGTGTTCACGCTTTCTTGTCCCTGTCAGCAAGTGGACAGCAGGATTTTGGACCAGCTGGAGGCGTAGGGTTAGGCCTACCATTCACGTCATAAAATCATGTGGGAAATTTAAACTGAGTGTTCTCTGAGGCTCGTAAACAGGATTAATGAAATAAGTGTGAATGAAGCTAAATACAACTCCAAGGTAGAACATGGTCAAAAGAGAGAAGAAAGTCAATGATGCATAATATGTGTCGTTTAAAGTGCCTATGACAGGTTGGACTACTCAACTATTTTAACTAAAATGCAGTTAAGATAAATATATTCAAAATTCTGCTACATTTTTAAAACCATTTTTATCCCAGTCATATACATAGTTATTTTTTTAGGTTTTTAATTTTACTTCCTGGTTGTAAATGATGATATCCCACTAGGAAATTGCCAGGAAACCATCCTCTTATGTCACTTTTTTTTTTAATTTGACAAAGACAAATACATGTGAGCACTTTTATTTTGTTGAATCAATGTTTAAAGGGTCAAAAAAACTTTCCAACTTTTCTCCACAAACAACGACATGATTGGTGTAAAACTATAATTTAGATGTAGGTACTAATACACTGAATGAAGTCAAAATTAGAAAATCATAAAAACCTGTCGTGCACACTTTAAATGAACTTTCGTATAGGAATATGGGTTCATCTGACAAGAAATCCACTTTTATTTTCATAGGAACCACACAACAAGTGAAATATTTAACAATTTGCCCTCTTCCGCTCAGTGCACTTCCCTGTTTTTGTTTTACGCTCACACACAGCCGCAAAGTCATTTTAACTAAGCGTATCTCGACGTTACCAGCCTAAACTGAAACCCGTCTGCGTTCGGCTGGTTGGTCGCTGGTTTGTTTAGCGCGATGTGACAGTCGCGCTGCATCGCGGACACTTGTGTTTTTGACAAGGCCAGTCGTCTCTCCCTCAGCATCTGCAGCCGCGAGTGTGTGACAGCTGCTTGTCTGATTAAAGTCTCCCGTTTACAGTGCGCCTGCCATGTTGTGAAACCCATTCTGACACATTTCCCTGTTTCTACTTAACTGCACATATTGTTTATTTGCCTTTCAATTTGAGCGAGGAAGACGGTAAATGAGAGGCATGAATATTCAGACGGAATGCTAACTATCGGGCTGGTTCCAAAGAGGAGCAGCGCGTTACCTTAGCCATTGTTGGGAGGACTTCACAAAACTACTACTTTTTCAGAGAGAGTTGCATGCGGGGATGAGCTGGGATGACATGATTAGGTATTGAAATGAAATGTATCTATGCAGCAGGTCCAAAAAATGCGGATTTGCCGTCATTATGTTCCACAAGAAATGAATTTAATGAAAGGATAGCCCCTCGAGATGCATAATGTGTGAGGGAGAATACATAGCATATTTACCTGGTAATGGAGCGGGATATTTATGCCATGTACAAATGCTTAATTAAAATGTAAACCCAAAAACACTTTAATTATCTTTGGATTTATTTACTTACTTTGCATAAATGTGAAATGAAGGTCCATCTGTATTTTGTTCTGAATGTCCCAGCATGCCCTCTACATTTCAACTTTTTTCCTCTCTACTAGCAGGAAGCTGGAGGTGTACTAATGATACTGATGGTGCATTGGTCCTATGTGGCTCATTTCCTCTTCTAAATAAACACTTTGGTTGAGTTTGGCATTTGGAGAACACAAACTCATCTTGAAGCTGTGAAGAAGTCCACAAGCACCTGATTTAATTCCAACTGATGCCATGAATAGAATTGGCAGTACCATCACAATCTTCTACATGGTCTGGTCAAAAGAAAGTCACACCTGGATTCAACTAAACAAATACGTCTCTCCTCCTGTTGGATAACTGCTGCAGTTGACTGTCTTTCAGCTACAACACAGTACTTAAACCCAACTGATGCAGTGAGAGGCTTCTGATTTCTGTAACAAATGTGGAAAGACAAATCCTGTGGTCGTGGAAAAGATGTCAGTTTGTTTGAGAAGAGTCAAATCATTGGCATCAAACAGAGAAAACACGAAGAGAAGCACAAACTACTAAAACTGGCTTGAAAACTGTTCAACTCATCATTACAAACTGGAAGGACAGCGAGGAACCATCGTCTTGGAGGAGGAGCTGTGGTCAGAGGCGGGTGAAGTGATGCTCCCATCATGCCTAGTTGAGCTGCAGTTGGTCAGGTCCAGGTTCAGCCACACTTTGTGCCCAAAGAATGAGATCAACTGAACCTGAACATCCTGAAGCACCAGGTCATTTCAGCCATGGATGGTTCAGGATTCATGGCCCACATGATGACAAAGTGGTTCAGGAGCATCATTTTCACACATGGATCGACCTCCACAGAGTCCAAGATTTTGGTGAAAAACGAAATACATTTTGTATTTGTATGAGTATCATCATAAATATCCATAGGGTTGACGATGAAATGGGAAATATAGCAGAATGTGGGACCTTTATGACAGTGGAGCAGGGCTACCGCAGGGCATTAAAAAGCATTAAATAAAAGTCCTTAAAATGTGTCAAAAAGCATTAAATTAAATTCAGTACAAAAATTTGATATATTTTTTTTTTTTACATCAAAGCAGTAAATATAAATAAGAACAAATAGTTATATAATAATGATATATATATAACATATGTTATATAATAATATATATACACACAAATAGTCTCCCCAGAGCTGCCGTATCAGTCAATCAAAAGTGTGTGTCCATGAAAGATTTTACTTTGAAATTTAACATTCAAATATATTTTGAATCCCTGATGTGTACTTGATTTAGTGAAACTATATGTTAATAGCTTAGATCATATCATAGAGCAAATCATCTAAAACTAAAAGACAGGGCTCAAAACATACATTTCCATGGTTTAAATTTCATGTAAATTAGCTTTTTGAAAATAATAAAGTCATTTATTATATTCTTGTCACTCTGCAGCCCAATGGAATGGTTACAAGCCTGTGGTTTTGCCATAATAAAAGGATAAATGTCTTGTTTTGATGTTGATTATGACATTCAAAATCTTGAAATGCGGCATTAAAAAACATCCAATTTGATTTGCTGAAACCTGCATAAACCCTGGTGGAGACACTTTCGAACCGTACCAATCCGGTCCAAAGAGAACCAGTGGAAACAAACCTTCAGTCTGACTCCCCAAAGACAAACACTGGCATCACCCAAACACTTTGTAGGCTGCATCTAGAGGGACTGATCTGACAAACTGCAACACATTATTAATACCCGATTTCAAAACATAAAAAGACAGTCAGACGTCTTCAGATGCGCTTGCGTAAACCACCCTGCGCAGTCTCCTGGTTGAGCTAACACTTCCAGATGAGCAGCGCAGACATGATGCATTTGGACGGTGACACATTTGCAGCTCGGTGACGCGTTTGTGTGCGGCGGTGAAATCCAGCGCCAAACCAGGTCAACTGAAGCCTCCCTGTGGTCTGTGGTTTCCTCTGACTCCTACGGGCCCCGCTGCTGTCGCTGTGTGCCCTCCTTCTGCGAACCGCCGTGCTCCCCTCTGCCCCCACGCTCCCCTCCAGCTCCACCCCCACGCTCAGGTTGTAATATGTGACCGATTCCAATCTCTCTCTTTGTGTAATGTTGATAAAAACTGAGAATTACAATGTTTTACAGCAGGTACTCATTGCAAATCTAGTCCCACTTTTACTACAGTTGGAGGCGATGACCCCAATTGATATAACTCAATCAACCTTGGCTGCTTTTGGTCGTTGTCGGGACTTTAAGACACAGGATGCAGGTTTAAAGGATGTAAACAAACACATTCATCCTCAAGTTCCTGAAATGGAGGGAAAAAGTGAAGTGGAACCTAACGCAACTTCCATGGAGAATTGTTTCCATTGGTTAGCTTTGGGGCGGATCGGTTTCTTCTGTCCGGACCGAGCAGTTTAATCAATCCGAAATATGTGATTATTGTTGTTTTTTTACTGTGAATGTGCAAGGGGATGCTTTGGAATGGTTCTTTTAAGATGAACACCCAAACATAATTCATGTTTTCTTAATAAATCAACTCTAAACTGTTTCTGAAACACTACTTTTTAGTGATGAGGCCGATCTCGTGGCTAAAGCTAGAGTGAACAGGTACTTCCAGTTTCTCCTCAGCTTTTCCTCCATTTATTTCCCTTCTCTGCAAAGTCTCGTTTTAACCTCTCTTTATGTAATGCATTGGCTTTGGATAATGTTAGAGTTAGGGTTATGCATTATGCACTGGATGTAAAATATGGGGTCTTTGAAAAACAGAATGAATGATGCTGAAAAAAGACAGTGCAAACAAAATAAATAACTGAAATAAAAAGGCATTTGAATGTTTAGAAATGTGGGGAAAAGCAGCTGCAGAAAGGAAGGAAAAAGAACGTGAGAAAGAAAACTGAAAAAGTAAAAGGACCATTTCAAGACTTCAAAAACATAATTTATTTGCACTCTTCTCATTTAAATTTTTTTTTAATAATGATTTTATATGTCTTAATCTGTTTTGTGATTTTAAAGGAAAAATACGATGCATTTATCATATTATTATTAGCCTTTAATCATGTTGATTTAAGACAGCGCAGACACTTTTGGACCAATCCAGTCTGCTCCAAATCGAACAAGTGGAAACGTGCCGACAGAGTTATACAGACCTCTGCCCCTCATCTGAAATTATGACATCGAATTCAAGAAGATGAGAGTTTTTTCTGTGAATAAAACAGTGTCCATACTATAGGCCTCCATACCGATGTTGCCATGACCACACTGCCCCTCCCTCTCCCCTCTCTCAGCTGCAGGTGGTGCGTTCAAGTACTAGATTTAACACGTTCTTTAAACATGCCTCCCCCTCACACACGCACACGCACACGCACGCACACACACACACACACACATACACACATACACGCTCACGCTCTCCCCAGGGGCCCCCCAAAACACATTACCATCAGTCCACTGTAAATAACTTGAAGTGGCAACTCATAAATAGTTAATGATGCAAAAAATCCATGGAGTGGGTCCCCCGGCTCTGGTGCGGCGCGGCCAAGCGGGTGCACAGGGCTTTCCCGGAGGCTCTGGTGAGGTGTTGCATTGAATCATGGTCGCCGCGGTGACGCATTTACAGAGCGATTAGTAACAGGTGGGAAAACGCTCACTTCCCGGGGTTCTGAAGGAAACGCTGGGGTTCACAGTGGGCTGTGCGTCAATAAGAGCATTTGTTACACTCAGGTGTTTCTGAGTGCTAGAAACACTGCTAACTGTTATTTTAAAATATTAAATCAATAAACCAGGATGAAGTGAACGTTTTGACAGAAAATTTAAATGTAGTCTTTTGATTTGTTTGACCAGTTTTAATGGAAGAAATGTCATCTAATCTGAAGCCACTCAGTCTGTTAAATGCTGCGTATGCTCAAACACAGCAGGAGTCAGATGACAGATGACACTGAGAATGTGTTTGAATTGCACCAAGAGGTGTTTGCTTGGGCTGTCATGATTTATATTTGCATTCACAGTCTATTTTGATTAGTAGACTTTATTAATGCGTGCCTATACTTTAACATTTTACAAGTATTAATTGTTGTTTTATGTTGCATCATATAGCAACATAGTTTGAGTATTTTGTTCACTTAAAATGCCAATAAATATTTTTCTGGACCGACCTTCCGGCTGGTGTGTTGGAGCAGTGTTCTTGCAGTGATCAGCTCACATTAGGCCTAGCTCTCTGTGCTGTTACGGTCACAGGCGTCATCACTGCACTCAGACCACGTGTTCATGCCATAACCAATCATTAATAAAGAGGAAAGGCTTGTGCTGGGCTCCTGTGTCAGGCAAAAATGTCAAATCAACAGAAAGAATGCAGAGCGCCGCGGCACCTCCGTCGGCACCACCGCACTGCAGTGTGGGATCTGACCTCCTCTTTTACCTTTTATTACACTCTAATAAATTTTGCAGGTCACCTGTTGAAATCTCTTTATTTCTTGTGTAGTTAGAGGTCAAACATGTTAATTGTCTTTTACAGGTTAATTTCCTGTGTTGCAAGAGTGATTTAATCTGAAATTTCAACACAAACTATCAGGCTGTTCCATTCCAGTACAATATTGTCTTGTTTAAAAAGACATTTTTATGTTGAAACAACTACAGTAAAAATCTCAGTTGCAGTGAGAGGAAAATTGGCTCCACCAACTCAATTTGTTGCCTAAGTAACAATTCTTTCTCACTTGGCCTGGCTCCTCCCACCAACATGTTTGGGCAAATTCAAACAGTAACATTGGCTCTAGTAAACCTCTCCACCCGACAAAGAGCAAAGTCTGCAAAAACATTGTTAAAGTATGGCTCTTTAATTTATTTGCAGATTTATTGACTTTAGTCATGTGTTTGAGTTTTATTTGTTTGAAACATACTAAGGTTGTGAAGGCACCTAAAAAAAACCAGGACAAAGGACAGTATGGTTACAAAAGTTTTTTGGGGGGAATAGAAAGTATCACCATGATAGAGGACAGTGCCTACAAAAGGCTGTCCCTAGGCTTGCCTTTTAGAGGGAAACTCTAAGTAAACAAGAGCAACTGTATAAGTAGAGTGGACCTGTAACCTGCAAAGGTTCTAGTGGGCCCTTGAACGCCATGGGCCCCAGTGGCCCACTGGCTGAACTGCCTGATGCTACACTACTGCTTATACTCTTATTTTAAAGTTTACATCCATTTGTTTCCTTCCCAATTCGAAGTACTTGATAATTACATTCTGCATATTTTTAAAACAATATTCATCTAAATTTTGATATATTGCCCACCTCTGCTTTAACACGTCGTGTTTAGATTTGCAAATGGTTGTATCATTTACAATGTATAATCTATACATGTTTAATAAAGTTTGTTCAGTGTTCAGTCAATATAAAAAACACTTATGTAATATCGAAAAATTATGCCTGCGCCCAGTGCACCAGAGCTGCACCATGTGCAGAGTGAGTTGAGAGTTACTCTTTGGAAGTTTAAAGATGCATTGTGCAACTTTTCTGTGTGGTCCATCACCTGCTTGTCTCCATGGAGATGCTGTGGGAGTATAGCATCTCATATCCTTTCAATTGCAGTTGGACTTGTTGCTCAAATATACACTTTATACTTAATATACTCTTTATAGTCATTACAAAGCATGAGCAAAGACTTACTTCATAATGAACAAATGGTTTGTTAAGAAGGATTCAGGCTGAATATCTACTTCATTCCTTAGTTAAGCAGTCACTATGTCTGAATTAGTCATTCATTATTCATTAGGAATTTACTCTTTGTTCAGTAAGTATAATTAAGGAGTTGTTATTAAAAAGGCTACCAAGTACCACGTGTTGTTACTGTGAGTGGGGTCATTCACAGATCTGACCTGTAACTTGGTTAGCCTGTCTCCACGGTGATAGAGAAGTTGACTGTGGAACATTACAGGCAAAACAATAGCATCTCCATGAAGACAAGCAGATGGCAGATCCATCACCGAAGTTGCATAGAGCACCTTTAATAATAATGGATTTCCTTTGTTTGTCTATTGCTCATTAACAGAATATAAGAGATATTGTGGTGTTTGTGTTAAATTGCACCGTTGCCGATGATATCCCTATCTGAGCGGCTCCTCACAGCAGTCCATTGTCTATTGTTCCTTTATTTTTTCATGGAATATCAAATAGCTGTTTGTGGACTTTGATTGTTTTCATTTTGCCGGAGTGGAGCGCTGCCAGACTGCGATGTGCAGCCAAGAGCGCGGTGCCGAGGTGCCGAGGGGGACGCATCAATAATTACGCAAATAAAAAAATAGATGAATCATTTGGATGCAACATACGAGGTGGGCTTTTCTTCATGCTTGGCCCATCCGCTGCTTGTCAGTCCACGTGCCGGCGCTAAATTGGGCAACAGCTGCTATTGCAACAACCAATAATGATGCAAAAAAGTGCAGTAACATTAACGGGGAGTAAAATGGTTTTCTTTGTCTTTCGAAAGTAATGTTGGATTCATTTAGGTGTGCAAGGTGTGATTCACTGCCTTTAAAAGGACACATACAATGCTAAATTGACACTTTTTTGCTTGCTGTAAAATTGTTCCCTCATCAAAAACATAGCTGCAGTTGTATTTAGCTTAATTCATGCTTCCTGTTAATCCTGTTTACAAGCTTGTCTTCTCTCCTTGCTCACTGAGCCTCACAAAAACACTCGCTTTACAATTTCCCAGATTTGTGCCATCAAAAGTTGAGATCTGGAGGTTGTCTGTGCTTAAGTGCATAAATCGGCGGAAGACAAGAATTTCTGTTGTTAAAGTGTGTTCATCACATCTCCGTGCTTGTTGCCTGCATAGTCAGCCTTGCAAGCTAGCCTTTTTTTGTTTGCCCTGATAGTTCCCTCTGTTGCCTGTAGTTGATGTGCTAACACCAATCAATCCCAAGGAGAGAATGCCTTACAGAAATAAAGTCTTGCAACTTCAGCATCTGATAAAGTTGGAGGCGTCTGTACCTCCATGAGAATGCTCCATCATGTCTGGTCTTGGTAGCCAGGGTTGGACCTTTGCTAGGCCTGTCACAATAACACAATTTGAAGTGCCTTATATTTCTGCAGAGAGTATCACAATAAACAACAATATTGAAACTGCATCATGACACCGTAAAGCAGGATAATCCCAGTAAAACTTTTCTAAGAACCATATTGTAAAGAACACATGAGACACAATTAGACTGTTTTCAGCTCAGATCTTTAGGGCTGTAGACCTTCAGTTTAACTTTGCCAACAAGATTAATTATTGCAGTTTTTGACATCACAAACTCTTGAGAATGTTGGCATCTGCTGTTACGTTCAATTGTGATTGGTCCTGATCCACCAGTGGTGTGGGACTGGACCGATCACAGCACAGCGTTGTGGTTTGAGCGAAGCCAAAGGTGAAGCGCCCAAACAAACCTAAACAAACATGGCAACGCAGACGGATGCACTTCAGCCTATGTTAACAGAAAGACAAACGATCTTGTTTTTGAAGAACTTGCATGCATAACACGCATCTAGACTGCATTTGTTCCTTCTGTTATAACGCCCTGCTTGTAGCATGTTAAAGAGGCCACACAGGCTCTACATTTAAGACCAGGCTCAAAACACTCCTCTTTGAAATAGTTTATGGTCAGGCCAGTTAGGAAAAGTCTAGAAAAATCCAAAGTTTTAGCTACGCTGCCCTAGGAGCAACTGTGCTGGGGAAGTATAGCAGCTTGAACACTGTCCTCTGGTTCCTCCTACTCTTCCCATCAACATTATTCAATATTTGGTACACCTGTAGTCTGTTCATTTCTGTCCCTTCTCCCACTCTGTTTCAGATGCCTGGCTGCTGCTCCAGTGATGATTTTTCTGCTGTTTCACTGTAGATTTTCTAACTTTCTTTTGGCTACATTTTGAAATGCCCATCCTCCCTGATTTTGGGGTCTACAAACACAATTTCATTTGATTTGATTTAGAAGCGTTTTGTGCATTTGTGGACAGGGAAGATGTAGGTACTTATCTGGATTTCACACAAGTTACAGCAAAACAAACCGAGAAGGTTTGTTCTGCTGTTGTGACACTTCAACCAATGTAAAGTATTTGTTCGAACGTCCCCATCGCTTTCACGGAGAGCCTTTCCAGACTGTTACATGTGTAGAACTGAACTCTGCTGCACATATCAGTCTGCAGGGATTACCAGGTGCTGTCACGAGTGAGTGAGTTGAGTGTCTGGAAAAGTCCTACATTAGGCTAATTTTTTGTCAATATCTTTACAAAGTTAATTTTGCATAATATACAACCTTTAACCTACCTCCATGAAAGAACCCGAACCAAACTGTCCAGGCATGTTCTTGATGAGAATACAACTATGTAACGTGGTTAAAATGTGTATAGCGGTTTGGCCTCTCTCTGGTGGATTGTCTTCTCCCTGACAGCAGCTCATTGCATTTCCCTTCATGCATGTGATCGGTCATTCAGAAACACAGCACACAAATAAGTCAAGCCCACCATCTGCTTGTTAGCGCCACCATAAAAGTGCCTATTTTTAAATAAACAATAAAGCGGCTTTGACAGGCCAGCGCCGGGCGGAACGGCAAATCGGATGTTTTATGATATTTAAGGTAGCATCCACGCAAACTATAAAACAAAGATTTCCTTTAATTTATTACAACAAGACACACAATGCTGGTGTCGTCCTCATTTTCTAAATCAATAATCAGCCCAGCATGCTTCATTAACAGTGACCAATCAGAGGCAAGCTGGGGATCTCATTTTACAACATGAGCATTCCGAAGACATAAACCATCTGCTACTTGTAGGAACAGAAAAATCAAATTAATCCATTCTTATCATGCATTCCGATTTTAAAGCAATTAAAGATGTTCTCTGTCTAATCGCAGGCAACACAAGTAGCTTGGTAATGAGCAAGGCAAACTCTTAGGTGAACTTTTTTTCCGCACCGCGTTTGGAAACTTTACAAGTCTCGGCGCACACTCCAGTGAGCCGTTAGCCGCACAATACAGATGTTGGCAACCAGCGTGAATTTTTTATTAAGCATTTAATCATAGCGCAAACCCAGATTCCACATAACAGGGAGGCTCCAATTCAAAACGCTGTGTTGCCAAATTATCTACACAGTAATGTTTTCTTTCTTTCTTTTTTTTACATACGGAACAAACAGCTGCCAGACAAGCACTTTTAAGATTATATAAAAAAGATGGAGTACAATGTTGAGCTTACCTTAATTAAGCCTGGAGAGCGGTGGAGGAGCGGAATGCTAATTTGGGTGTCACGTTGTCAGGCGCGGGTGCTGGGGGGTATTTTACAGGGCAGGGCCGCCAAATCCACGGAACTACAGCCTGTTATCACACAATTAAAGTCACAGAAGTGTGCAAACTAGTGCTAATCTTCACATTGACTTTGTTAGCTCTGAAGCTAAACAGCGGCGTAGGACAGTGTGAGGAGTTAGCTTACATTAGGATGTGGACTATAACAGATGCAAAAACGTTGTGTAGCGTTGGTTGAAGGACATATTTTATGCATTATTATTTGCTCTGGTATTGGAATTTAAACTTGCTCTTATACTTCAACTAAAAATAACGTAAACATTGGAAACCGCAAAGTATTATTTATCAATCAGGCGTTCCGTCATCTGTATTTGGTGTTAGCACTCCATCTACTGGCTGTAGAGTGAATTATCCTGGGGGAAATAAACAGAATGTATCTGTTATGCACAGAGTTGTAATAAAGGTGATTTGTGGCTCTGGAGATGAGTTTTGGATTTTAAAACTGGGGTACCCAACATTTCTGGTGGTAACTGGGTACATGTTTCTGTTTTCCACCAAACAGTATCTTGTAGAAGCAGCCCGTTGTGACAAAATTAGATCAGTGCATAATTGTGTGTGAATAATAAAGCAAAGTAAGGGTTGAAAGCAGCGCTCCAACTGGCTGGGCTGAGGCGAACCACCCCAGTGTCACTTTCCTGTCTGAACAAAGCTGTTCTAAAGCCATGCATGCACCTTAAAATGAATGCATGTGAATACTAACAATGTGCCAAAGGGTTTATGTAAGTAGTTTGACAGATTTTAATTCCTACTTCTGGTTTCGTTGTGTGAAAACCAGGTACCCCCAACATTGTAACTTTTGCGCCAAAAATAGATTTCAATCCAGAAGTTGCTGTTACTTTGAAAATAGCACAAGAGATCCCCTGATCTCTACCTTTGACATCACAAATATGACAGTGTTTTTGTGAGGCTCAGAGAAGGAGCAGAGAAGACAAGCTTGTAAACAGGATTAATGTAAATAATGTGAATGAGGTTCAATACTGTGTTTGTGATGAAGGAACAGTGTTAGGACAGGGTTATGTGTCCTTTAAAGAACCTGGTGCGACGTGTGAGTTACTTTGAAAGTGTTTGCAATGACCAAACCCTATTTTGGAAATTGAAAATTTAAATGTTCAAGTCCTTGTCTGTGGTGCAGTGGTGAAGGGTGTTGAATGTGTGTGGTTGCTGCCCTCCTGCGATGTTGTGTGTTTGAGTCCAGCCCTTTACATTTGCTGACTGTCTCTTCCCTCTCTCTCCCCATGTCATGATGCTGTTCTCTCAAATAAAACTTTTTTTTCAGAAAATGAAAACCTTCTTGGTCAAATCCTCTCAGTTTAAACATCAGAGTCATGAGAGGTTTGCACTGCTCCACCCCACCCTCTACACTTTGGTCCTGAGGGCTGTTACTCTCCTGATCTGCACTGCTGCTCTGAGGCCTTTGTTTGAGTTATTATATTATTGTTGCATTGTGTTCAGTGATGATTAAGGTTATATAGATTGACCTTTCCCACAGTTATAAAGCAAGAGGGAAACTGTCATGAGCAGGAGCCTTTGTTTTTACTACAAGACCTGAGGCAAGAACACCCAACCCAATCTATAAGTATTATTATTAAAATCTAAGCTCAGAGCCTGTTTTTTTTTCTTTTTTTTTTTTCGAAAATGTCTGACAAAATGCGCCCCAGTTCAAACTGAAGCTGTTTCTGAAGCCTTTGGAGCACAACCAGATGTGTGGCCTCTTTGAAAAGCTGAAACTCTCATCTAGATTTTCTTTGGGGAAGTCAGAGTTAAGCTGATGTTGGAGGATGGTCTTGATGGGCTTTTTATATGTAACATGCCCAGCAGCTTAATGGTTTCCTTTTATCAGATGGTGGACAAAAAGGAATAGATTAAGAAAAAGACCACCCACCCAAGGGCCCACGGACGCCACTAACACTTAATGATAGCTGCACTGTTAATAGCCTTAACAAAACATGAACAAAGACTTAATTCACATTGAACAAATACTTTATTAAGAATCATTCAAGCTTAGTAACTACTATTAAAGGGCCTGTACCTTATTTTTATTAACCCTAGTTAAGATAAATTCTCTTTACATCACACATTGTTTGATAGAAGCAACGGAATGTAAAGACAATGGTTTGTAATGTATAACGTGTGCATATTATAAACTCACTCTGTTAGGAAAGACAGTTCAAACAAAAACATGTTCCTGTCTCATGGATCAAAACCAGGTACAGGCCCTTTAATATTCTTACTTAATTACTAACCTTCATTCATTATTTAAGTCAATGTGTTCATTATGAATTAGAATGAAGTCTTTGTCCATGTCTTATTAAGGCAAATTGTGTTGTAGTTAAGATGTTGGCCATAGAGTTAGTTAAGAAACGACAACGAAAGAAAGAAAGAAAGAAAGAAAGTACGGTCTTGTAGAGTTTTATTTTGAAATGACTCTTCAAACTGTTTCTACACTCAAAAGCTTTGGGGACAACAGAATGGCCCTTGAAGCACACGCAAATCAGTCTTATCTGTCATTTTAAAATAAAGCCACAGTTTTGGTTCCGTGGCAGCACCTTTTGTTCCTTTGGTTCAAGTTAACGTCTCTTTCCATTCCATTCCACTGTACGTGCGCTCGGTTCATCCCTCTTCTCTGACAGTTATTAGCCCAATATCCCGGCCTTAAATCCTTCCCCATTTAATACGCCACCATTCCCCGCCATGTGCACTCCCATTTGTGGCCCCCCGTGTAAATTCATGAAGTCCCCGCGGCTCTGTGCTGTGCCGGGGCCCGACGCGGAGCCAAGAGCGCAATGAGCTGATCGTTCCGCTCCGAATGCTGCTGCGATTTCCGAGCTATCAACAGCTGTCGATCCCGAGATGTCCTGGAATCCGTCCATCAAACTCCACACTGGCGTCCAAACGGCAAACAAATAATGGTTATTCACACGCGTAGAACGGAGGAAGAGCAGGTGTGGCGAAAAAACAACACAACTCGTGATGAAAGGGGGAGCGGGGTCAGGAGGGTGAGCTTGACCCTTCCTATTGGTCTACGGGTAAAGAAGATGGAATTATGGAATTGTACCTGATTTTTACTGTTGTGAAATAATATGGTCTATGTTCCCAATTGTTGTCCCATTCCCAGGTGAAAGTGAGACCACAGCCCTTTTTCCCGCATCTATTTATAGAGCGTTTTATCCAACGAGAAGTGTGCCGTTAGCATGCTAATGCTTGTTAACTTTAGAGCTCAGAGGCTGGTGAAAAGTGCTTGGAGGTGAATATTTATGATGCTGGGACTGCATTAGGAAAGTGAGAGATACATGTGACTGATGTAAAGAGTTTAACATCAACTAGGTCTGCTTTTCACCTTCAAAACAGAAAAACAATCAGGTACAAGGCATTAAGCAATGAACTATAGATCATTTTGTTGAACGTGAACTGCTATATTTTAGAAACAACTGTGTACACACTGCATTCTGGTGGGTTTAATTGATTTGGATGTTACAAAACGTGACTATATTTTTGGTCACCTTGGGATTAGTATTTCACATTTTCTAACTTAATTTCTAACTATATTTGAAAAACTTTAAACACACTCTTGAACAATGAAACAAGTAAGTAAATGAAACCCATAGGCAATGTGACTCCAGTGCTAAAAGAGCAATGCTTTTGTTGTGAACATAATTTGAGCAGAACGAGTCCAGTGCTGGTTTATGTGGAGTTTGTCTGGGTGGGTTTCCCTAAACCAGGCACCAGCTGAGGTTGTCCCGACCAAGTCTCGACCCAGATCAGGAGATGGTCCCTGGGCGCTGCAGCCCCACTAGAGATGCCTCAGCAGCAGTGAAGGACGGGTCAAATGCAGAGGACACATTTCCCTATGTGGACAATATGGTGTGCCTTAACCTTAATCTCAGAAGAGAGGGAGACACTGGGAACACCAGGAGCCACAGTGGTGCGGCTGGAGCAATCTATCTTTGTGTCCTCAGGCAAGACACTTCATCATTCATTTTACATTTGTGTGAGTGTGATTCAATCCAAATATTCCAAAAAAGTACAAGGCAGTGAGCGAGAATCAAGGGAAGGTGAAAAAAACTCTCCTGACTTCTCCCTCATGGTTTTAAAGTCACACAGTCACGTTGCCTAAGGGCTTCACTTTTATACAGGAAAAGATAAACATTAATTTAGGCCTGACTGGCAGCAATTGGATCTGATAATATAAGGGTGTGTTTAAGTGTAGTTCCTCCCTCTGAGATGTTTAAGACCGGCCCTTACTTACACCAAATACACCAAATCTATTCAGAAAATTCCTTCAAATTACATTAAAAATAGCTGGTTTAACCCTGTTTTACTTCTTAAGGTTCTTTGGAAAAAGCAATATTCAGGCATGTTTTTGATGGTGTGTCAGCCAGGCTTTATTCCTGGTTTGGACCTGGTTCTGCCTTGGTTCAGTCTGGATACTAAAGCAAACGCGATCTGTAGAGTTTAAAAAACAGTTTCAATGTGGTTGCGTGATTCTTTTCTGTTGTGTTCCTGGAGTCGCAAACGTAGCCCTTATACTGTGTTGTTTTCTGTGTCTGCAGCACAGAAAACAGTTTTCTTTATAAAACGTGAATGATAAATTAAGTGGATTTGGATTTATGAAGAGACAACTTCTCTAACAGAAAAAAAACAAAAACAACAACATGTTTTTCATACACATCATACTGTGGAGCTCCAGACAAAGCATTAATAACTTCAAGGTAGAAGGGCCCAGTGGAAAAAAGTACCTTTAAGAGAACCAGAAATAGCACACACACACAACTACACCCACATACACACAACTACACACACATACACACACACACACACACACGCACACACAGGCAAACACACACACACCACGCACACACACACACACACAGAAGTGGGCAGGGAAAGGGGGTAGGTGAAAACAGGACTTTTCTGAGCGCTGGAGGCTCAGTTGCAGGACACTACAGGATTGACTCAAACACACAGGAATCAATCACAAAACAACTGTGAGCCAAATGAGGAAACACTTCTGTGACGGGGTTAAAAGGTCATTGAAGGTGATTTTGCAGTATGTGTCTCCTTTAAAGGCTCAATATTATGCATTGTTGTATTGTTATTAAACCTGTTGTTGAGTATCTTTACTTTGATATCTCCTATTTTAGAACTAAAAATAAAATGTTTTTACAAAGAACAATATAGCTTTATCATCAGCCTTGAGAAACACCAGAGTAACTTGTGGCTCCAACTACTGATTACAAACATTTGTTCAGACACAATGCTTTGAAATGCAGCTGTCCTGAGCTGTGACGCACTTGCAGTGATCGTGTTTAGAGGCAGAAAAGCTCAAAGCGAGTCTGACGATGATTTATAGACTTAAAAACAGAAAAGAAGATTCTCAAAGCCACCATCACACACCAAAAAACGTCACGTTCAGGAATTCAGAGCATGTTCAGAACAAGTGTGAGGATTTTCAAAACAGGATTCATTAAACTAGCGTGAATGAAGCTAAATGCAAGTCCAGGTGTGTTTTTGATGATGGAATAATGATAGAACTGAGTTAAAAGCTCCAAAAAATAAATTAAGCAATATATACCCTTTAAGTGCTTTCAAAAACCTTTCAATGCAGCCTTGTTTTTTACTCTAGTTAAAGTAAAAATAAATGTTCAAATAATCTTTCATTTTATAGATTGGGCCAACAATTGAGACGTCAAGGGTTTAACCATTACACCATTATCCCCATCATTCCCACATCCACCTCTTTAGTTTCCCACCGCCCTGCCTCTCCCTCTCCTCACTCCCTCCAAGTGCCTCCGACAGATGCAGGCTCACGGGGCGACACAATGTCCCCCACTGGGCCTATCAATCCCTCAGTGTAGCACCAGCCCCTTTCCAAAGCGCCATCAAAATCAAAACAAGATCCGTCAGCAATTAAGGGAATACATTAGAAAGATGAGCTGCTCCATCCGCCGCGGCCCACTCCCTCCCCTTCCCCTCGCCGCGGGACCAGGCACCGGGCCGCCTCCCCGAGACCCACGCGCACACCCTGGGTCATCTGTATTCTACCCGTGTCGGCCCAGTATTGGTATTGGCAGGCAGGTTGCTGATATTGGGTGCGTAATGATGCAATTAAAACCGCAGCCATTTTACTATTATTGGCAAGAACGCGTATCCCCCCTCCTACGATTTTAGCTGGGAAATATGATTTGGAAGCCAGAGCGCCGTCCAAAAAGAACCCACTCGTAAGAAAGGAATCCATCTTGTCACGACAGCGCCGTTTCAGGTTCACGCGTTAATGCGGTTTAATAGAGGAGATACTCTTGGTTGGTGTATTAACATAAATCTATCATGCAAGCCCTCACAAATCTGCCGTACAAGGCCATAACTCAGCTCGCAACAAGCCATCGAAGCAAGGCGGATGTTTTCCTTAACTGCACTCAAGTTGAGAATCAAATATATAACGAGGGAGAGGTGCTTTGCTTATCCATTATTGGAGTCATCTGCCGAGATATGAGACGGGAGAAAGAGCGGGGAATGAAGCAAAAATGCAAATGAGTGGAATAATATTGGTTTACGCACAGGTTATATACCTTGGAAATAAAAAAGCGCGGCGCTTTTCCGAGCCATATGTTGCTCCTTTGTTCCAAGAGGGGAGATGCCTTGGTGTCACTTATGTTTCTGATTAGCAAAATGATTTATGCCACAATCGCTCAAAATTTCCGACAGCGAATGTGAAAATGCATTGTGACTCCACCAGATGTGCACAATAAAACACCATTCCCATTGTAATCTGGGGTACTTAGTTTATATGAAGCTAATATAAGGCACACTCGGATGCGGCAAAGTCACTCTTTTTAGGATTTGACTATAAATGATTGGAAATAAATTGTGTGTTTTATGCTGGATGGCATGAGTGGGTTGATGAATTAGGAACAGTTTTGTACTCTGACTTATCTACAAGACAAACCTGCTGCAGATCACAGGGATTAATTGCTTCAGAGGTGTGGAACGCTGCTTCCACATTCTTGCCGGCGCAGTCCCAGCCTAAACAATGATTAATCACCCTTTAACTATCCTCCGGAGGACGCGGCGTGTGCCAAGCCCGGCCTTATCCGCCCAAATCCGCCGTGCAGGTTTGGGGAGGAGCCGTGCCAGGTACAGCCACGGCAAGCTGTCCTCATCCGTTATCAGATTAGGGAGGTGTCAGGGAGCAGCCGCACCGGAGCAGCGCTGGTGTTCTCTGCGTCCCCTGCTCTGCGCAAGGGGCCCGGGCACACACACACGCGCGCGCGCACACACACACACACACACACACACACACACACACACACACACACACACACACACCTGCCACTCAGAGGCGTCAGTGCCAGGACTGAACCGGAGCAATTAACAGCACCTCGGATAAAGATATTGTTTGCGGTGTGTGATGCTGGGACAGACGGAGGTGAAGCCGTGTTTCAGGTTGTGAAGGTTTTGTTTGTGGTTTGATGAATGCCGAGTGTTTTGGTGCACGGTGTAACTTGTGGAGACGTGACGAGTGCTGGAGTTGCACAGAGGGCTGGGCGATAGTTACAAAATGGAACGTCTGGATACTTTTGGGTATATCCCGATCACCTAGCATAACAAACGATATTATGTGAAATGTGTTAAAACGTCTTTAAACCAGTTCGTTGAGGTTTAATTGTCAGACAAATGTGAAACGTCTGTAAAAGTGAATCACAAAAGTGCAGGAACGTCTCCTTATTTCAAAGTTCAACATAACTTTTTTTTCATCTTTATTTATTTTCAGCTCTTTTGGTAGCACTTTCTTTTTAAAAGTATAAACTCGATATACAAATGTTGCAAATCTTCAAAACAACATTCGTCATATTATTTGAACTTCAGTATATCTCTTTCCAAATCTGGGGTCTTATGTATAAATGCACTTATTTCTCGTGCACATTTCATGGACAAAACAGGACAATAAGAGCTCCATTTGACAATGAAACTTACAATAAAACCAGTCAAATCAAAGCAAAACCAAAAAAAATCAGCAATAACTAAATAAAATCCAATAAAACTAAATACAAAAAAACTCAGGACACCACCCAATTTGCGTGGTGTTAAAGTGCATTCAAATATGATACACACCTCTTTCCATGTGGAGTAAGTGATACAAATAGAACTTAACCCTTGTATTATGTTGAAAAAAAATTACATTGATTATGTTGCGGGTCATTTTGACCCATACTGTGTAAAGCCAGGCAAAACAGTAAAAAAAATAGGTTAAACCAACAACATCTTTATTTGAGATTATATGAACATTTAGAAAAGAGACATACAATACCTTTTTTTAAATTTCAACACTATATTTAAGAACTATTGAAAGTATTCCCTCTTCACAAACAAATTTTTTCCTCACTCGACAATTTTCAATATTCAAACTTTTCAATGTTCTACATGATGGACAGAATGTAATTGTGTGCTTTCTGCAGATGTAATTCTTGCATTTCACACAACAGGTACTTGTTTTATTGTCATCTCGGGAAGGACAGACCTTGCATCTTATTTTCACACCTGTATCCAATGGATCAATTGCAGATTGGTTGGGTAACCTGAGCTTTACTTTTTCAATGACAGCTGCAGCTGCTTGGGTTTTGGGTGGGCTGGATCGACTCTGCATCCTGGGAGTGACAAGCGCTTTGCCAAGTTGTTCCACAAAAAGCCGACGTCGGAACAATTTGCCGGCATTCCATTGTTGGTTGATTTCAGTCCATAGGACATAGGCATTGTATGCAGACATGTCCACAATGTTGAAGAAAATCACCAAGGGCCAACGGGCAGTCTTGCGCTGGCAGCTGTATGTTGCTGTGACTTTGTCCAGATTGTCAACTCCTCCTTTGGTGGAGTTGTAGTCCATGATCATTTGTGGCTTCATGTCTTCTCTTGTGCTCAGAGATGCATCAGTGTGCATTGTGCTCATTACAAGAACATTCTTGTTTCTCTTTGGGCAGTATGAAACAACTGTTGCTGTCTCGCTGAAAGCAAATATTGAGGAATGCAGAGGTCTGCCCTGCACCTTCAGAATTTCCTTGGGAAGTTCTGGCTTGTTTCTTCTGACTGTTCCCAACATTGTAAGCTTTCTCTTCTGAAGTTCTTCTCCAAGGCGGTAGGATGTAAAGTGTTGTGACCTTGCAGCCCTTCACTCATCTCCAGTACGACACGCATCCCCTGATTCTTCTCAGGTGCTTCTCCAGGTAGTTTTCCTGTGTATACTTGCATATTCCATGCATAGCTGAGACCCAGGTGTGAGTAGAGGCAAAAGTACTTCAAAGGGACATGTTCATTTTTGATCTGAACAGCTGTTTACCCATATTAAAGAGTCTGGGTCAAAATGACCCGCAACATCATATTTGTATACAAACTCTGCACAGACATTGTACTACACATCAAAGAGTCCAGATTTCACACACAAGCTCATGACCCAAAATGAGAAAAAGTCACAAAATTGTAGGAAGAAAAAAAAAGGATAACCAGTACTTTGGTCAACACAAAAACTGAAATGGGTCAAATTGACCCGCAACATAATACAAGGGTTAAAGTGAAGGTTTGAAAAAGTTTATAGAAGTTTTGGAAACACTTTGTCATAAAGCCATGAAAAAGACTTAATTCATAACAAACTAACACTTTGTTTTCAGATTGAATAACTACTTAATTAATACCCTGATTTTGAGCAAACAGAAATATACCGTACATGTATATCTGTGTTAGCTCAAAGTGACGCATTATGCCTCGTCACAAGTGTTTCCTCATCATTAGTTTTCTCCCAGTCGTATTTTGTTTGAGTTAATCCTGTGGGCGTTAATCCCCGCCCACATCCTGTACCGATTCTTTGACAAATAAAGACTCCGAGTGGCACACGTCATGTAGCCACTTATAAAATAAAAACCTGTGATTGACAATCGGCTGCTCGTTACAGTGACATGTAGAACAGGAAGTCAACGGACCTGTTTCTGTTACTAAGCCCTTTTAGATCTATAGTAGAATGTACAATGAACAAAATGTAAAATGATCTACTTATGTTATAGTACCTGAACAACTTTAAGTGGTATAAAAACAACTTGAAATGAGCGGTCCAGTCCTAAAATGTAAAAGTGAGTAAGTCTGAGGAAGTTTATGAACGGCTTTGGGTATAACTCTTGGAATAACTACACTTTTAACAGCCTCAAAACCGTAAGCAAAGACTGAATCCAAATTGAACAAACTCTTTATTCAGGGTTTCAGACTTAGTTCTAGTTATATCCTAACTCAGCACATTGACATTCTGCCGAAAGGTTTGAGTTCAAGTCCTGACTCATGATGCACATATAAAGGGTCTGGAAACATTGACAAAACTGATTGAAAAATCTGGACAATTCTTCATGAAGATGTCGACCTTTCACACTTTGATAACTATCAGAAATCTGTGCAAAATACTTAACTCTAAAAGTCAAATTGTAAATATGTACTCTTAATAGTTTTAGAGTACATTTATATTTGATACTATTATTTATGTATTCATTTTTTGCTCCTGTATCCAAACTTTGACCTAAGTTACAAGACTGAGTGCTTGTTGGACCACACTCCAGGCAAACAGCAGCGTCCTCCTGGAGACAGCAGGCCCGACCTGTGCCAGAGTCCAGGCTTCTCTATCTAATTTTGTATTAATAAAAGCAGTGAGTGAATAAATGCAAATAGTGCACCTTTAAATAACATTTGCAGTTCGTATTTACATTTTTCCGGTTGATTTGGAGCATGCGTACTGATCATTGATGTCTGGACGATGTGCAGTAGAACTCCATGTGGAGGCACGAGCGTCTCCAGTGACAGAACTACCACACGAGCTGATTGATTACATTCAATTATCTCACATCAGTGACACGGCCACGAGACGAGCTTCAGCCAAGCATCAACTTTACATTGGTTTAGCCCCAAAAGGATCAGCTCTCCCCTCATACTCCCCCTCAAACTCCCCCTCACACTCCCCTCATACTCCCCCCACACTCCACCTCAAACTCCCCCCCACACTCCCCTCATACTCCCCCCACACTCCCCCTCATACTCCCCTCACACTCCCCTCACACTCCCCCTCAAACTCCCTTCCACACTCCCCTCATACTCCCCTTGCACACCTCTCATACTCCCCTCACACTCCAGCCTCTCTTCTGTCAGTCTGCCCCAGGGCAGCTGTGGCTTCAGAAGATTATCACCATCAAGTGTTATTACAACAAGAAGATCTCAGGTTTGACTCCCAGGCCTGAGCGGGCCCTTCGGATGTCTGCGTCTGGGTGACTTTCCTCTGGTGTCCTCCATCGACATGAAACATGCACCTCAGCTCAGACTCACAGCTGATGACACTCATGCTCATGTTTGAAGAATGGCATGATATTTCATTCTAACAAACATAACATCACAGTTCTTTTGTGCTGACTGAGAGTTTGTTTCAAGTGGACTAGTCCTCACTTTATTAACAGACATCAATAAGGTCCTGTCTTAACTTTAGACTGTTATGTCCACTTGGAATCCACACAACTTTGTGTTTGTTTTTGATGCAGAAATAAGATGAGAAGCTATAAATAGTGTTGGCATAATGTGGACTCGTTGGTTTTCAACATTGCTCGTCTTTTTACAGAGTGACAAACCTGCCCCTTTGTCAACTCTCACATATGCTGACAATACGAAAGGCGCCGAATTAAAAAGCCATCTTTACACCTCGACTCCCTTCTTGAGAATGCGTTGTGATATTTTCATAAATCAAGAGTACAACAGTGTTAATCAGCTGCTTTGTGCTGTCGATGTGGGAGGAGGTGGCAGACCTAATCGCATGTATTTGTTTAACAGAACAGCGCGGCGGTGTGTTTCCGCCTCCGAACAGCTCCATCCGCCGTCAGAGTCAGTCTGATGAAGAGGAGAGGGGGCGGAGCCACAGGGCGTCAAAGTACCGCTTTTTATGACTTGAGTAAAAGTACAGATACACCTGGTCAATGTATAACTCCAATATATATTTTGAAATGCTTAGTAAAGTTGAAGTAGTGATGCATTTGCGGTCTGGACAGAGGGACTGCACAGACGTCTTGTAACTAGGACTGTAACGATTGTTCAAACTGCAGATATGGTTAACGACAGCTAAAATAGACCAAAGCCAAGTCACAACTAATCGGAACATCGCACCCACAACCTGTGCAGCTGAGAACGTTGATTGTGGGTCTGTATCAGCACATCTGTAACACATGCCTGACGTTTAAAATGGGTCAAAAGATGTGGAAACTTCCTCAACCTTTTTAGTGATGAAATGTAGTATAAAGTATGACATTTATACTTCGACTTTGTTCAGCTAAGCGACGAGGAAAAGTCAACTGTTATTGTGGCGAAAGAAAATCAAATTCTGAGTGAGGACCAAGTAGCTTCTTCTGTTCATCTGTTCATCATCTGTTCATTTTTTAAAGTCCTAAAGGTTTGTTCACACTTTGAAACTTGATTTATATGCATGTTTTACACACAAATGCCTTATTTTTATTAGTAAACATGACCCACCTATTATTTTTTCATTCTCGCCTAGTGTCTTTTAACTGTACTTTTCCAAATTAAAATATGTATTAAATGTATGTATGTATTAAAATAGTTATTGCACTCCTAAATCAAATCAAATCAAATCAATTAATTTTTATAATGCCCAAAATCACAACAACAGTTGCCTCGATGGGCCACAGGTAAAAGCAGTTCAGATAACTGTCCCAGAATGCCCCTGTCCTTTGACCCTCCTTCGCGGTGAGGAAAAACTACAAAAAACCCCACGGAACAAAGTAGAAACCTCGGGGAGAACCACAGTGAAGGAGAGATCCTACTCCCACGGACGGACAGGCTGCAGATGAACTAGGACTGACATCCACTTGGACTGTGGAGCCACAACCACTCAAGAGGGAGGTGGCTTTAAAGAGTTCCTCCAGGAGGACGAGGAGCAGTCCACCCAGTGTAGAGAGATCCTCCAGCAGGAGATGAGGAACAGTTCATCTAAAGTAGATGGAGTTGGTCCAGGCAGACGAGGTGTGGCTAATCCAGCTGTCTAGGCGGGTGGTGCATAGATCGTCCAGTGCATAGATCGTCCAGTGTAGAGATCGATCCTCCAGACAGATGGATCCACTTCCGGGGGAAGTGGAGAGAAAGAGAAACATGTGAACAGCAATGAACAGACTACAGTTGAAGTAATATTAAATATTGTTGATAGATAAAGTAGAAGAACCAGAGGATAGTGTTCCAGCTGCCATACTTCTCCAGCAGAATTGCTCCAAGGGCAGCGGAGCTAAAACTGTAGGTTTTTATTTCTGTTCCTAACTGGCCTGACCATAAGCTATGGTCACACTCCTGGTCAACTACAACTGTGAATTTCAGAGCTCATTGAAATGGTGCTTATTATAATGTATTTGTGCTTATAACTGTGTAATAGACACAAATGTACCCAAAGTGCAACTGTGATAAAGACAAAGACATTTCAAACAAAGTGTCAAAGTTTACACTGATTCTGCCTAAAAAATGAAGAAATAGGACTTTGTGACTTACCCCTCATTCCTCCATTTCCCCTTCAGGCGCTAAAATGTAAATGAGGCGAATTAGCATATGAATTATGAATTAGCTGCTCCATTGTGCACAGCGCCCCCTGGAGGCTTTACCTGGGAGTGTGACACATCTTTGTGAAGCTTAGAGGGAGCTCTGTGTGATTACACTGCTGTTTTATGTCAAATCATAACACTGTGGATGTTATTCAGCAGAAATATGGGCCAGAAAGAGCTAATGCTAATGAGTGAGTTATCTTTTTGGGCCCTTTTCACAATGAGGTCAGAAATGGAGGAGAAACGGCTCATTTTGAAGAAGAAAAGTAGGAGATACCAAGGAATCCAGTCTTATATTGCTGGAAGAAATTGTTTTTGTGCTTTTTAGATTTATCAGCATCGGTTTATTGCCATTGTCAGTGATCAAAATTCACAAACATTGGAACTTGCTTTGGTGTAAAGTGCAACATAAAACAATGAATAAAATATTAGCAAAATATATAAAAGAGGCATGCATAAGATCAAAATAAAATACAATAGAATAGAATTATATACAGAAATGTTACAGTTGGATAGACAGTAGTGCAAAGTGGCAGTGCAAATAGATAGCTTTATGGGATTTTTTGGGAAGAGGGAGTACTTACTTGTTAATTCTTCTCATTTTTTTGCCCTGTATTTCTCTTTTAGGTTGAACTGTGGCATGAAATGAATGGAGTGGAAAAAAAGCTTTTTCCCCCATCGGAATGAATTGGAAAAGAACCTCAAACGGACTTAACAGGTTAATTTATAGTGTAATAATAGTTTGTCAGGAATGATCCAGACTTAGCAAGTACTTAACTAATACTCTAACCCTAGCCTTAATCTGAATAAAGTACTTACTAAGCCTGAATCATGCTTTGTTAAGACTAATTAAGGTGTAGTTGTTATAAAATTGAACCAAAACTTGTAATACATTCTTCTTACATTTACGTGAGCAAACTACAGAAGAAGTTTGTAATTGATATCTTTAAATTGAAGATATTTCCCCACTCACCTGCAGTGTCTCGCCTTAACAACAATAAAAGAAAATCTAATTACTTTAAGAAGTCCGAATTATGTTTTGTGTTCACTTTTTCACGGTCGCAGTTTCTTCCAGAATCTTAAACAAACAGACGATGTACCGACGACAGCCCCGTGCAAGCCCAGGGTTCGACAGGTTCAAGGGGCAGAGGTCGCGTTGCCTGTCAGGACCAGGAGGTGACAGGTACAGTTGGCAGGTGCAGCCGTTTATCACACAGCCAGGAATAATGCAAAGTGACAACTGGCAGCACCACAAATGATTTATTAGTCTTTTACTCAGCTCCTAACCATCCTCAGGGCAGGAATCAATTATTCACCAACTATGTGTCTTCAAATCATTATTCTACTGTGTGCAGCCAAACGCATGTCGGGCCTGGTGCAGAAGAGAGGGCGGACGGGGCAGAGAACGTAGAGGAGAGCGTCGGACGGAGCAGAGAACGTAAAAGAGAAGGTCAGACAGAACAGCAAACGCCAAGGAGAACGTTGGACGAGGGCAGTGGAGAGGGTCAGAGGAAGCAGAAAACGCAAAGGAGAGAGTCAGAGGAAAAAACATTGAGGAAAGAGTCAGATTGAGCAGAGAACGCAGAGGAGAGGGTCAGGCGGAGCAGAGAACACAGAGGAGAGTGTCGGATGGAGCAGAGAACGTAAAAGAGAAGGTCACACAGAACAGCAAACGCCAAGAAGAACGTTGGACGAGGGCAGTGGAGAGGGTCAGAGGAAGCAGAAAACGCAAAGGAGAGAGTCTGAGGAAAAAAGGAAACATTGAGGAAAGAGTCGGATTGAGCAGAGAACACAGAGGAGAGGGTCAGACGGAGCAGAGAACACAGAGGAGAGGGTCAGACGGAGCAGAGAACACAGAGGAGAGGGTCAGGCGGAACAGAGAACACAGAGGAGAGGGTCAGAGGAAGCAGAAAACGCAAAGGAGAGAGTCAGAGGAAAAAACATTGAGGAAAGAGTCAGATTGAGCAGAGAACGCAGAGGAGAGGGTCAGGCGGAGCAGAGAACACAGAGGAGAGGGTCTGATGGAGAGAATGCAAAAGAGACGCTCAGACGGGACAGAAAACGCCAAGAAGTGCATCAGATGAGTGCAGTGGGGAAGGTCAGAGGGGAAAAAATGCTAAGGAGAGGGTCACATTGAGCAGAGAACACAGAGAAGAGGGTCAGAAGAGCAGAAAACACAGAAGAGAAGGTCAGCTAGAGCAGAAAATGTCTAGAAGAGCATCAGAAAGAGCAGAAAACACAGAAGAGAGAGTAATAGGAGCAGAAAACGCAGAAGAGAATGTCAGATGGAGCAGAGAACGCCAAGAAGATAGTCAGAGGGAGCAGAAAATGCAAATGACAGGGTCAGGTGGAGCCGAAAGCAGAGTTGAGGGTCACACGGAGCAGAGAACGGTCAGATGGAACAGAAAATGCTAAGGACAGCATCAGACGAACAGAAAACGCAAAAGAGAAGGTCAAATGCAACAGAAAATGCCAAGAGGAGCGTCAGAGAAGTTGAAAACACAGAGAAGAGGGTCAGACAGAGCAGAGAACGCCAATACGAAGGTCACAGGGAGTAGAAAATGCAATGGACAGGGTCAGAGGGAACAGAAAAGGCAGAGGAGACGGTCAGGTGTAGCGGAGAACACCAAGAACAGGGTCAGAAGGAGTAGAAAAAACAGAGGAGAGGGACAGATGGAGCAGAAAAGGCAGAAGAGAAGGTCAGACAGAACATCAAGAAAAGCGTCAGAGGTGCAGGAGATGAGGAGATGGTCAGGTGGAGCAGAGAACGCCAATAATAGGGTTAGAGGAGTAGAAAACGCCGAAGAGAGGGTCAGATGGAGCAGAAAACACAGAGGAGAAGGGCAGACGGAGTAGAAAACACCTAGAAGAGCGTTAGGAGCCATAGAAGGTTAGGTGGAGTAGCAAATGCAGAGGAGAGGGTCAGATGAGCAGAGGACGCAGAGTAGCAGGTCAAAGGGTCAGAGATTGTGAAGAGGAGGGTCAGAGGGAGCAGGGAAGAGGATCTGACGAAACCGAAAACAGAGGAGAGGGGCAGATGAAGCAGAAGATTCAGAAGGAGAGAAGGTGGAAAAGAGCAGATGATCATGTCTGCTCCTCCTAAGTCGAACTGTGACAAATTTTGACAAGTTCTGGGGGGAAAAAAAAGAAACATCATATCTAAAACCAGCAAAGAACAACGTCAGGCTCGATCCCGCTGGTGATTTTTAAAACTCTTGACAAGTCTGATACTTTTCACAACCCGCTGTTTGCGCCGCCACTTCCTGGAGCACATTACGGCGACGCCCTGTCACCATAACGACCTGCTCATTTGTCTCATCTGACTCTCGATTACCCGCCATGCTCTCTCTCTCTCTCTGACACATCCACACTCCGGCATTAAGGCACGAGACTTTTTCATCTTTTTAAACCCGCTCTACATCTCTGACTAATTAATCTGTGCGTATGTGGAGCGTCGCTATATTATCTGTTGGAAGTACAGCCCTCTCGTCTTTATGAAAACAAAGCATACACAACGCGCTGCTTCCCTATTATTAATTATAGAAATAACACAACAAAAGCACATCCTAAACCCATTACTGCTGTGAGCCAGACTTGTCTCAATAAATCAGCATCTACAATCAAAATTGAAATAATTTTTTATGCATAATGTATGTGCGAGTTGCCACAACATCTGTTCATTATGCAGAGTAATGCATTCTTGTAGTTTTTAAAAACTTCAGGCCTATAAAATAATCATAATGACTGGTTCATTACGGCGGAGCACGATTTACACTTCATGGACTTTTTATAGTGGAGTGAGAGCGAGGCAGATGTTGTCATTCACATGTTGGTGGAGCGCGGCGGCGTGGAGGGGGGAGTGGGTGTGAGGGCCCCCCAGCCTGGGCCCGTCACTCAAGGAACGCCTCGAACACACACACATACACGCATACACAAAAACACACATGCACACACACACACACACGCGCGCTCGTACCCCCCAGCGGTGCGTTCATTTACCGCTGTGGGTGCTCAGGGCTCTGGAGATGCCTCGATGTAACGACAATAAAAACAGCCTCTAAATCAGAGTAAAAAAAAGGAAAAGGGCAACTTCAAGTGAGACGCTGCAGGTGAATGGCAAAAAAATACTAAATTTAAAGATATCCGCTTGAAAATGTGTTTGTAGTTTACTCAGAAATGTGAGAAGGTTTTCATTATGTAATGTTTTCATGTAGAAATAAGGCATTTTATGCATAAATGTGGGGCATTTTAATCTAAAAAAATGGACTGAACCAGGTTTAAATGTCTTGGTTCATTGTGTACACATTTTAGCTATAATAAACTAAAGTGAGAAGAATCTTATTTAGTTTGTGAGTAAACTAGATCTGTCTGAAAATTGGCTTAAAATTCTATTCAAATTGCATCCATTTTTTTACTTAAAACATAAATAAATCAGTTTTAGAATTAGATATCAACAAATCCTCTTGTACGTTCCATCACAATCTTGTTGAGTCCCAGATTGTACAGTTTGGTGTAGGAGCTACTTTAAGGCTGATCTTTATGTCTCTGTGGGAGAAAAAATGCATTTTAAGAAAACGGCCTTTGAAGTTAAAACGTCCCAGAGAAATCTTTGGATGAAGTGGATTTAATAAAACATCTGTAGGAGCAGATTGGACGCTGTTGTTGTTTCCATGTGAAAGTTTTTATGTTGAGAGAGCAAACATAAATTTAAAAAAAGGAAAAGTAATGTCTTACCTTAAAAATATTCAACAAGTTTTTGCAAGTTCAATACTAAATACCGATTTTGGAACCACTAAATAAGAAATACTCTCTTTTATGGACAGTTTTCAACAATAAATAATAGTACCTTCCTTATGTTACCATGTGGTCTTGTACTAGTGCTGCAATACAGACAGTTCTGGTCAAAGGTCAAATTCTGCGTAGTTTCTGTAGTTGTTTGTGCACGTGTGGTTGTTGGTGTGGGATGGAGTCCAGCCTTCCTCCCCTTGCACTACAGCTGAACGTGCCAAAAAAATACTGAAAAACAAAACAAAAAAAACAACATTCCCCAGCTTTAATGGAGAGCAAGTTGCAAATGCATGTTTGGTAACACAATAACTGCTCTTTGTGTCGCCTTCACCAAGAAAAGTAGTGACTTAATTAAAGAGTTAGGATATTAATGAAGAAATTATAACCACACTTGAATCATTCTTAATAATCTATTTGTTTGTTATGAATTAAGTCTTTGTTCATGCTTTATTAAGGCTAATCAGGGTAAATATTTATTATTATAAAGTGGTAACAGCTACACCTTATTTAGCCTTAAGACTTAATTCACAAGGAATAAAGGGTTCATTAAGATCGATTGAGGCTTAGCACTGAATGAATCAGTTACACTGAGTGTGACTAAACCTGAATCACTATCTGTTCATTGTGAGTTATACTTTTCTTCATGTTATATTAAGAGTTATAAAACTGTAGTAATTATTAAGTGTTAACGTTAATACTTTAAGTAAGGGTTAAATTTAGCATAAATAATGCATGAACAAAGGCTTCATGAATGAAATGGTTTAAGAATGATTCAAGAGGTTAGGCCTGAGTCATTCTGCTGTTCATTATGAAGTGAACCTTTGTTCATGTTTTATTAAAGCTATTTAAAGTGTAGTTATTTTTACTTTAAATTCAAACAACTTTTCCCAGAGAAGTTTGTACAAACACACACACACACACAAACACACGCACTCACACACACACACACACACACACACATATACGAATGCACACACAAATATATACACACACACACACCTATACGCACACACACATATATACACACACACACATACACACACACTCACACACACACACACATACATACACACACACGCGCACATACGCAAACACACGCACATACACAAACATACACGCTCACACATACACACACACTCACACATACACATACACACACACGCACACACACACACACACTCACACATATACAAACACATGCACAATGCAAATATTACATACAAATACTTCAGTAAACGTTGCCATTCCAATTCAACTATTTAATCACAGAAGGCTCGAAAGTTTTCCGCACCAGCGTGAAATGTGGCCCTGAAGGCATCGTGACAGAGTCAGGAGTCAGAGGGTGTTGGGGCTGTCCCAGGACGGTGGAGCTTTGTTCAGCACCTGCTCCTCCCACAGCACACGTCCCTCAGTTTGACACCCGTAATGTTAGAGCAGGTTGTAACAGTCACTGCTGTCCCTCAAGCACAAGCTCGGCACATGTGAGCAAATGTGAGACGGCTCTCAGTAAAAGAACAGTGAAAGTTATTATGAATAGTTTGAACGAGTTTGTTCTCCTCCACAGGTGCTGTCCTCTTTAACAGTGGACTGTGCCTCAGGTCAAACCACTACGGGTCATTGTTGATCCAAGATATCTGTAGCTGATGACCACCTCCACGTCCACCCTGGATCTCACCGTGGAGGACCCAAACCCCTTTAAGCGTCAGGGTCATATTGACTAAAACGTTTGACTAAAATGAGCCCCAATTCAAACTGAAGCTGTTTCTGAACCCTTTGGAAGAGACTGCATTTTGACTCTGGTGTCTGGTGAAACTAACTGATCAGATTTTTAATTCCGTCTAGATTTTCTTTGTTGGAGTTTTGAGGATGGACTGACACTGGGCCTTTGTTGGTTTTTGACAATTTGACAAAAAATTAGTTTTTTTTATATCCATATAAAAGTCCTGTTAACTTGTTCTGATTTTTAGAGTACATTTTTATTTGTGCTTTTGGCGTAAAAACTGACTAATTCATCCCAGAATGTTTGATTTTACTGAAAGTAAGAGGGATACAGCTTTATTTAACATGTCCAGCAGTTTGATTGTTCCCTTTTTCAGAAGGTGGATAAAAAGAAATAAATTAAGATAAAGTCTGAGTCATTTAACCTTGATAATGATTTCCTTCTTACAGTTGGTCCAAAATTCTGCAGCATGCCTTTGAACTGGAACCAGAAAACGAGAGCACATAAGGCTGATTTTAGAGTATTTACACTGGCTTCTTGTTCATTTTAGAGTCGATATTAAAATGTTATTGTTTGTTTTGAAGCTATGAATGGACTGGCCTCACATCTCGGACCTCCTCCAGCTCCTGGTGCCTAAGACCAGACTTAAGCCCAGGGGGACAGGGCCCTCTGGTCGGCCCAAACTCTGGAACCTCCTACATCAGAGTGGCCCCCAAAGTGTTTTAAATAGAACTAAGTAACATTTTGACCTTATTAAATGTCTTTGTAAGTTCGTGTGGTGGTTGAAGCCCCTTCCGTCGCCCCCTGCTCTCTCTGCGCAGAAAACCAGCTGCAACTTTCCTGAAGCCGACCTGAAGACAACTGTCCTCAGAAACACTGGCCCTCTTTTTTACATTTGGCGACTTGAAATGTTTTTTTTTTTTTTGGCTTTTGGCGTCTTATTACTGGAGTTGTATTATCACAAGAGACCTCCAGGGGGAGCTCTGTCACTGAAGTTACTTAGTTCTGCTTTAAGTCTCGACACATTCTGCTACAGTGACGTTTTTGACCTTTAAACCATGTTCTAACAATGTTCTGTCATCAAGAACACACCTGGAGTATCATTCAGCTGCTTTCACACTGTTTTGAGGAACGTTTATCAAAAAATCCTCTGCCCTCCAAGAGTCAATCACACTTCCTGCTGAACTCCTTGATCTGGGAACTATTTTCAGATCATCTACATCTCTTATCTGAGAATCTTCCGCTGTAAGTCCTTAACTCATCACAGACTCGTTCTGAGCATTTCTTCCGTCTAAACACCATAACTGCTGCTGCTTGCTTGATAATTGCGGGACCACATTCGCTTATAGAGCTAATACAGCTAAACGCTCAGTGCCATCTACTGGCTGGATGCACTAAGTAAGTGTCTTTCCAGACTCCTGACCAAAAATGTAATTATGATAATATAAACTTTTTTTTTTTTTTCAAAACATGAGACGGTAAATTAAAGTTACTCAAGAGCATGTTTAAAGACTAATGACAATACAAAAAATGCATAATATTTCCCCTTTAAGACCCATTTTCACTCTTTGGCTTTTAACACCGCGTAAGTTGTGTGGTCCTCTGTTTTTTCATTTATTTAACTTATCAATTTAACTTATCAATTAATTCTTCTCTATTCTACAGTTTTACATTTGTGCTTGTTTTTGATTTTACTGTTTTTAGCGAGTGGTGGGATCAAATTGAGCAGCTATTGTATGTTTGGTTTGTTGGTGGACGTTTTGTGTCTGTGCAGCACTTTGGAAACGGTTCTGTCTATAAAATGTGCTACATAAAGGAAGTGGATTTGGATGATAAGTCAAGTCCTCTTTTTTAACTTATTCTGTAACATATTCCATACAGAAAGACGTGAACGTAGTCTGTCAGAGAAACATTCCTTTGCACAGACCCACAGTACGCACCTATTATTGACCCAAACAATCCCCCTCTCCCTGTCCGTACCTCTGCAGCAGGTCATCACGGCTGCGTCTAACCCTGGCTCTCTTATCTCGGCCCGACATGCCTCAAACGTCGTGCACCCGGCGCGCTCCCTGAATGCAGCACGACAGCAGCGTTGAGCTCTCCTCCGCGGCGCCGCCGTTAGCTTCTCGCGCTGATCCCCGTGAAGCGCTTTAGAGATGTCGGCTGATATGAATGCACGTGTCAATAACGCTCGGCGGGAGGAGGGGGCACTCTTCTAAAGGCAGATTATGTTATCAAAAGCGGGTCTGTGCGCTGCTATTCAGGGCCGATTGATAAACGCGGCGTCTTCCTACAGTTGGATTGTTTGCATTTCCATAAGAAGCAGAGAAATTGATTTGCCTTTTTAATCGCCGCACTTGATTCCCGTTTGCGGATGTGTGTTTTTGTTCTTGCACTGTATCAGTAAGTGGATTTAGGTTAGATATGATCTGAGGAATCTCAAAAACACACATAAGAATTGAAAATAGGTTTGCCCCAGAGTTGTTGTTGTTTTCTTCCCCTTCCATTTATTCATTACATTGTTAATAGTTTGTGTTGGGGGTTGTTAGTTTGTTGAATGTATACTTTATTAATTATGATGGCATTTTTAGTGTCTTGCCCATGGACACATGAACAGAGATCCTGAATTATCCAAACGTTGTGGACATAATTGTGCATTTTTGTGGCTTTCATTGGTTGTTCCTATCATCTTGTCAATAGAACGCAATGTTTTAGAACTTAAAATGTCACATATTACACAAAATAGACTTTTTATCTCTTTAAACCATGTACTAAGATTGTCCTCTCACACGTGTTTCATTAATCATGTTTACGAGCTCGTCTTCTCTGCTCCTTACATGAGCCTCACAAAAAAGCTTGGTTTCAAATTCCCCGGATTTGTGACGTCAAAGGTAGAGATCCGGAGGTCTCCTGTGCTGTTTTTAAGTCCTTCAATCATTAGCCATTAGACATTTGTTGATTCTCTCCCAGTAGATGGAACACAAATCCTGATGAGGGAATGACTGACTGAGAGAGCGGAAGGTGTGACTATCAATCTATACATTCATTCATTCATTCATTCATTTTCTACGCTTGTTCCCTTCAGAGGTCACAGGTGACTGGAGCCTGTCCCAGTGACTTTGGGCCTTAGGTGGGGTACACCCTGGACAGGGGCCAGTGTTAACACAGGACAGGGTTAACACAGAGACATGGACATGGACAACTATTCACTCTCACATTCATTCACTCAGTTAACCTGAACACATGCATGTGATTGGACGGAGGGAGGAGCCGGGCCCAGAGAGAACCCACAGTAACACGGAGAGAACATGCAGACTCCACCAGAGAGAGCGTGTGATGTTGGTCTGGTCCGGGATATGAACCCATGATGTCCTTATTGGGAGGCGACTCTTTGACTTTTCTGCTTGCCTGGAATATTTCACACTGTGGCATTAAACTGATTTATTTTACATTTATTCAATTGTGTTTATTCTGAAAACACCTTGAAAAAACTACATTCTTACTGTGAGCGAGGCCACCTCTGCACAGATCTACCCTGTACCTGGTGATATATAAGCTTAATGTCATACTGTGGAACATTTGATTATGATAAGCAGGCGTGGAACAGAAAAGTGACTATAACGACTCTTCATTGTCAGTTATTAGACGACTGCTCCTTCTCTGTCCAGTGAAACCCACAGTGAAGCCCTGAGTCCTGCTCCATACAAACACCTCCGTATGAACCTGGAGTGGGCCTGGTCCAGTGTGGGCCCCGAGGATCCTGATCTCATCACTGAAGGTGTGTGTGAAGCCGCTCCAGCCTGTGAGAGCTGCCAGAGTCTGCCCCCGAGAGCAGGACGAGGACCACTGCTTCTACGTCTGATAACGCACTCATCTGTGGAGCAAATGTGAACATCCTTTGTGGAACAGCCAAGAGTTGGATTATTCATTCATTTTTCATTCATTCATTTTCTACCGCTTATTCCCGTTAGGGGTCGCGGGTGACTGGAGCCTATCCCAGTGACTTTGGGCCTTAGGCGGGGTACACCCTGGACAGTGGCCAACTCGTCACAGGGCTGACACAGAGATACAGACAAGGACAGACAACCATTCACTCTCACATTCACTCACTAGGGACAATTTAGAGTTCTCAATTAACCTACACAGTCATGTCTTTGGACAGTGGGAGGAGCCGGAGAACCCGGAGAGAACCCACGGTAACACGGGGAGGACATGCAGACTCCACCCAGAGAGATCGTGTGATGTTAGGGTGGTTCAGAATTCGAAACCACAATGTTGGGGTGGTCTGGGATTCGAACCCACGATCTCCTTATTGAGAGGCAGAAGCTCTAGCCGCTCTGCCACCGTGCACCCCAGAGTTGGATTAATGAATCGTTAATATTCACTTTTAGTTATGTCACAAATTGGGAGGTTTGTTTTTTTTTATTGGATGTTCTAATGTTCTGGTTGAACATAAAACTGCAGTTGTTTACTTTCTTATTGGATAATCAGAGTGAGACCCAAAAAAATAAAAGTAAAATTATCATCATGAATACATTTACATTACTATTATTTGACATATCCTTCATGATCTTTAACCTGATCATATCAACTTAATTTATGAAACAATTTACAACACGATTCCATATTGTGATTTAGTGACTTTTCAGTTTTTGATAATGTTATATATTATTTTTCATCCAAAACAAACCCAAAAAAGTTATGTTTTCATGTATTCATTTCTAAGTAATCATTGAGCATTTTGTCACTCTCAAAGAAAACCTATTTCACCTGCTGATGTCATCAGGTGATTCTCCATGTTTTCTGCATTTGAAAAGGGCTCCATTCCCATTCAGCATGACACAGAAAGGTTACACAGTGCATCTTTAAAGGACACAAATTATGCACAATAGGCTTTTTTCTCTTTTGAGGTTCAAACATTTTTCCTACATGAATAACACTGCTGGAGTTGTATTTAGCTTCATTCACTAACTCTCTGCTTCTTCTCTGAGCCTCACAAAATACTCAGTTTACAATTTCCCAAATTTTGTAACATTAAAGGCAGAGATGTGGATTCTTCTGTCCATAAATCATCACAGCTCTGAGCACTGCTGCTTCAAATCATCTTCATTACAACTAACTTACAACTGCTTACGTTTGCATGTCGGGGCAAGGCAGCTTTTGTTTATTCCCCCCACCTCCATGGTAATTACCTCTGCTGCCAGTAGATGGAGCGCTAACACCAAGACTGAGGGAAGAACATGTGGTTTTCAGTACAAACATGACTGCAAGAACTTGCAGAGATTAAAGTACAAACCCAGAAGAACACAGGAGCACTGGCTCGACTTATCTTTCTTCCATTTTCTTAATGATACTGAGTAGAAGTAGTAGAGGTAGTGGAAGTAGAAGTAGTAGTAGAAGAAGAAATAGTAGAACTAGAAGTAATAGCAGTATTAGAAGTAGTAGGAGTAGTGGTGGTAGAAGTAGAAGTAATCAAAGTAGTGGAAGAAGTAGTAGTAATAATAGTAGCAGTAATAGAGGTAGTAGAGATAGTAGAAGTAGTAGAAGTTGTATGTAGTAGTAGTAGGAGTAGAAGAGTTAATGAAAACACAAAGTGGTCAAAATAATGCAGAATAAGATTTGTATTTGTAACTTACACATTTGTAACTTATTCAGTTCTAGAAGGTCAACCTTTTACATAATCAGAGATTAATTATATATTTAAGTAATAAACTCATCCTTTAGAGAGCCAAAGATTTGGAAAACCTGGTCAATAAAGGCTAATCCAGACAGGAAGTTAGGACTGGAACTCACCTGCAGCTCCCACTGTTGTTGAACACAAATATACATTTTTAATCAAATATTTAACCCATGTAATGAAATAAAGAGTTCAGATTCAAACGTTTGATGCAGCTAATGGCCATTTTGACTGGACTGATTAAAAATTATAACAATACATAAAATGAGTCCTTTAAAACATTCTTCCTCTGCTTGTTCTGCACACACATGCAGTCAGTCGTGATGTGACACCTGTACCACCCTTCAGTTCTGACAGTCCACAACAGAAGCTGCTGCTGCACCTCTGGGTGTCGTCCTGCTCCTGCACTGACAGAGGGTGCCCTGGGCTGCCTGTAATATCCACAGAACACGAGCGCAGCGCTGCCTCTGTCATGCAATAATCTCAAATGAACTCATCAATAATGCACCACAGTCATGAAGGAGGATTAATAATGCAATAGATAAATAATTTACAAAATAATCAAATAAATAAATGATGACAGGACATAAATAAAGCAGAGGATGAAATCTTTCTCCGGCAGACGCAGCCAAACACAATCAGACCAGAGACGTCCATTTACCGTAAAACTATCTGACAGATGAATCATGAACACGTTCTTCGATTTAGTTCTCAATCTCATGTTTACCTCAGTGTGACTTGCTCTTGTTGTATTTCAAGTGCTTAAAGGTGCACTATGTAACTTTTCTAGAGGAACATGCAGCAGCTCGAAGAAAAGGTTATGGCTTTGCATGGAAAGTTCCACACTATGGCACTAAACACATCTATCCCTATCAGGAACACCACCAGGACAAGCTACAGGTCAGCTCTGTGGAGAGGCGACCCTGCTCACAGTAAGAGTGCATGTTTTAAAATATCTTATTAGCGGTAAAACAGCTGTAATGGAATAATTGCAAGACAAGTAGATAAGTTTAATGTGACATTGTGGAACATCTCCAGGAGACAGGTAGTTACCAGGTCCGGCCCGACTGATCGGGAGAGTCGGGAGATGGCCTGATGGGCCGGTGGCTGTGAGGGCTGCTGTGGCCCTGTACTTGTAGCCCTGCGGCCCATGGCAGAGCTGTCACAGTCTTTCTGGCTCTCTCTGCTCTCTGTTGCTTGCCCGCTCGCTCTCTCTCTCTCCCCCCTCTGCAAACAGCCGCCCAGAGGGTCGCTCTGATTGGCCCATCCGGCTGTCTGTTAAGCAAACTCTGGTCTGTTTCTGATTGGATAGAGTCCCACCTTGTAGGCCTTTTCATTGGTTGCTTTTGCTCTGCTGTCGTATGATTGGTTGTGTCTGTAGTTTGTGTAGTGTTGTTGTTTTTGGGTATTCTGTCCTACATGTGCGACAGACTGAGCACAATACATTGACAAGAGATGTTTTCAGAGAACCACCACAATATGGCCTTAAAAGAGACTTTGGACATAAATGCACAGCAGACAGAGTGGGCCTTACTCAAAATGTACCACATTGCTGCAAAACCTAAATCTAAACCTAAGGTTAAAACCTGATAAAGTAACTTTAAACCTGCTGCTGATGTTTTGTCCTGGACAGACACTGAGCAAAGGTTCATCTGGGCGGAGCTGAAGCTAAAACAGCTCCTGGGAACAAGCAGGACTATGTTCAGTCTGTGTAGAAATGTGTCTCCTAAAGGTAAGACTTTTTATTGTCCCTAAAGGAGGCACATGATTCTAAAGATTATGCTACAGGTGCTGAAGCAAGAACCCAAATTATTACATTGGCTACAATAATAAAGTTGCTGGATAATTGTCCTGCAGTAGGCTGTGCCTCTGTGTGAGGCTGCAGTGTTTTTTACCTAAAATACTAGTATTGTTTCCTACTTTGTATCAGACTGCACAGGCCTATCCAAATGAGTCCTGTGTGATTGGTGGTTAATACAGACTGTATTTGCTCTCCTTTTGTACTTTTGTGTACAAAAGTACACAAAAGTACTCACGTGCCGGTCCATGGTCCGGCACGTGAGAGTGGACAAAGGCTACACCTCCTGTCACCCAGGTGCTCTCGTGAATGACATTAGAGTCTCCGCCCCCACCATCCTCCGCCACCACCCATCTGTGTCAACAGTTGTAATTCACATCGGAACTAACGACCTCAGGTTGCAACAGTCAGAAACTCTCTTGGACGATTTTAAAACCCTCATTTCCACAATTCTCAGCTTTGACAAAAAATGCATAGTTTCTGGACCTCTTCCACCACCTCGTTTTGGAGATATCAAATTCAGCCGTCTTAGACATTTACATATACACCTCACAACATACTGTAGAGACAATAAAATCCCATATGTGGACAATTTTCTAACGTTTTTTAAGAGACCAGAACTTTTTAAAAAGGACCGTCTCCACCCAAACTACTCCGGATCACGCCTTCTGTCTTGCAATATCGAACTAGCACTACGATCAGCATGACAAAATAATCAACATCACCCCATTCCGGTAATCATTAGCAGAGAGCGGCCAATACATAAATCAATAAAACCATCATTTGCTGACAAAAATAATCTCAGATACCTCCACAAAATTCAGTATCAACACACTCCTAGTCCCCAATCCCCACTCACAATTAACATGGCTGTTTTTAACGTCCGCTCTCTGCTAAACAAATCTTTCATTATAAACGACCTAATCTTAGACTATAAACTTGACTGTTTGTTTTTAACAGAAACCTGGCTGGGTGCAGATGCACCAGTTGTTCTCACTGAGGCCTCTCCACCGGATTTTAACTTTGCTTTTTCCACCCGAAATGGTAAAAGGGGAGGTGGCACAGCTGCTATAATTTCAAACAATCTGGCCACCAAACCTGTTTTTATTCACCAATATACAAGTTTTGAATATCATGCAGTTGTTTTTAGTAACCCACCAATTTTAGCTGTAACAATATATAGACCACCGAAAAAGTGCAGTCTTTTTATTTCTCAATTTTCAGATTTTTTATCAATCTTATACAATTCTTATAGCCATATTATTTTAACCGGTGATTTTAATTTACACATTGATAATAACTTAGACCCTGTTTCAAATGAGTTTTTAAATATTCTTAATTACATGGATTTTACCCAGCACGTCACACAGCCAACTCACAACAGAGGACACACTCTGGACCTGGTCATCACCCATGGCCTGTCCACCAGTGTGTCCTCTGTTGTCGACTTGGCTGTGTCTGACCATTACTGTGTGTTTTTTAATATCACTGGTTTTATTCAGCGAGAGACCTCTGTGAGAACTGTGAGGAAGCGCCATCTGACCCCTGAAGTGGCTGCAAACTTTATTGAGGTTTTAGAAAAAAGTCCAATTGTTTTACCTGCACCTTGCAATTTTATTACGGACAATTTTAACAGGAGACTACAGTTAGCATTTGATCTCGTTGCCCCTCTTAAAATAAAAACCATTCCAACCAAACCTGCACCCCCTTGGAGAAATGAGGACCAGAAAACCTAAAGAGACAGTGCAGAGCAGCAGAGAGAAGGTGGAGAAAAAACAAAACAACAATAAACCATCAGCTATTCAATTATCAACTAAAAATATACAACAATGCAGTTCGAAATTCAAGAAACAACTACTTTGCTAAAATAATCACTACTAATAAAAATAACCCCAAAATCCTATTCTCAACAATCGACAACATTTTAAACCCTGATTTTAGCACATCTTATTTTACTCCCACAGACTCTCTCTGCGAAGCGTTTGCAGACCACTTCATGGGGAAGATAGACACCATCAGATGTAACATTTTATCTAGTCAAACTTCTGTTTTTAACACATCTGATTGTCTGTCTTTACCAGAGGAAACACTGGACGGTTTTGTCCTGGTTAATGCTGAGATGCTTGATAAAGTTTTCTCCTCAGTGAGACCCACCACATGCCTTTTAGATCCAGTTCCTACAAGGTTTTTAAGTCATTTTATGGATCTTTTAGGGAGGAGCTTTTAAACATGATGAATTGCTCTCTTCAGACAGGGGTCTTTCCCACTGCCTTTAAAGCGGCGGTGGTGAGGCCTCTGCTGAAGAAGAGCAATTTAGATTTTAATGATTTTAACAATTACAGACCAGTATCTAACTTACCATTTTTAAGTAAAATTTTAGAAAAACTTGTTTTTACTCAGCTCAATTCTTTTTTAAACTCACACAACATCTTTGAGAAATATCAGTCTGGTTTTAGGGTAAACCACAGTACCGAGACAGCCTTGACAAAGATTTTAAATGATTTTAGACTAAGTTATGATTTTAAACAGGTGACAGTGTTGGTTCTTCTGGATCTAAGCGCTGCCTTTGATACAGTAGACCACACTATTCTTTTAAACAGACTTAAGCACCTGGTGGGCCTCTCTGGTACTGCACATAAATGGTTTACTTCTTATCTCACAGACAGAACATTCATGGTAAGTTTAGATACCTGCTCCTCCAAGGTCCATAAAATCCCATGTGGTGTGCCCCAGGGTTCGATTTTAGGTCCTGTGCTTTTTAACTTGTACATGCGCCCTCTGCTGGTGGTGTCATCAGGAGACATGGAGTCAACTTCCACAGTTATGCTGATGATACACAGCTTTATATCTCCATGTCTCCTGATGACACCAGGCCAATGGATGCTCTTTTAACTGCATTTTAGACATCAAATCCTGGATGGCAGAAAACTTTCTCCAGCTTAACCAGGACAAAACTGAGGTTTTAGTCATCGGTCCTGAGGCTCAGAGAGAGAAATTTTTATCCAAACTCCAAGCACAGTCTTTTAATCCATCAGCACAAGTAAAAAACCTGGGCGTTATCTTTGACTCTGAGCTCACTTTTATTCCACACATCAAGAACATCACAAAAATAGGTTTTTATCACTTAAAGAACATAGCCAGAGTCCGCCCCATTCTCTCTCGGGCCAACACGGAGACGCTGATGCACGCTTTTATCTCCAGTCGTATAGACTACTGTAATGCCCTGCTCTCTGGTCTTCCCAAAAAGAGTATTGCAGGTTTGCAGTTATTACAAAACTCAGCAGCACGTGTCCTGACTAAGACCAGGGGGCGGGATCACATTACACCGGTTTTAAAATCACTGCATTGGCTCCCCGTGTGTTTCAGGATCGATTTTAAGGTTCTTTTACTGGTTTATAAATGTCTTAATGGTCTTGGGCCTTCTTATCTTTCAGAACTGCTTTTACCATATGAACCCTCGCGGTCCCTGCGCTCCTCCGGCAGCCGGCTCCTAGTCATTCCCAAAGTCAGGACACACACTCACGGCGAGGCGTCTTTCCAGTACTATGGCCCTCGTCTGTGGAACGGCCTGCCGGAGAACCTCAGGGCCGCAGAGAACGTTCAGGTTTTTAAGAGTAGGCTCAAGACCCACCTTTTTAGTCTAGCTTTTGATTAATATTTAATTGTGTATTTATTTATTTATGCTATTTATTGTGTTCACTTATTTTAGGCTTACTATTTTAGATTACCTTATGTCCTAGTCTTACTCTCTTTCTACCCAATTCTTTATTTATTTCTTCATATTTATTTATTTATTCTTTTATTCATTTTAGACTCCAGTGTTTCCTCTGAGGGGCCCTCTGTACCGGGAGCGGTGTTCATCTGTGGCTGCTGGGCCCTGGCTCATGGGCCCCTGGTGGAGGTTTGGTGTTTGCCGGGTCTCTCCCCTGGGCCCTGAATCTGTGTCCTGCAGCTGCAGGCGACGCTCTGCTCCTGGTGCAGACGGCTCCTCTGATGGTGCTTCTTCAACTGGTGTATCTGTACTCAGCCTCTTGTACCTCAGGGAGAGAGAGAGAGCGTGCGTGTGTGTAAGTGTGTGTGTGGGTGTGGGTGTGTGTGTGTGCGGCCTTGAATGTACGGGTATGTATTGGTGACTATCTGTGGGGGGTTTGGTTGTGTGGGGTCTGGTGGTTGTGGGGGAGGTTGGGAGGGAAACGACATGTGGGAATGTTTTTAATGCACTGTAAAGCACTTTGTGTTACATTTTATGTATGAAAAGCGCTATATAAATAAAATTTGATTGATTGATTGATTGTGTGGATAAAGGTAAATTGTGTATTTATTGGCATCAAATACCTTCTAAATGCACCAGGTTACACTAAATAACTTCTATTTTATTGAAAATGGCCAGGCCCAATGATAGTTAGCTCACCCTCAGAAATCTGAAACCCACCAATTGTACGGTATTTTGCGACAAAGAACTATACTTTCCATTTCTCCACAATGAGATATTTATTTTAAATCCAAAATGCGCCGCCACATCACCACAAACAGCAAAGTACACAAAGACTTTTAGAACTCCAATTTGATTTAAGCCCGATGAAAACACGGTGCAAACCCGACCAAACATCAGCGAATCAAACGGTGTCGAAGCGCGTTGGCAGCTCAGTCCCAGGGTTTGCGGCGGTGCAGGGCAAGGGCTGCGTCCAAAGTCTGTGTTTGACGCTGGAATGACACGGGGGCTTAGCCTGTGTTTCCTGTGGACATCCTGCCATCTGCAATCAGGCCGCCACCGGCACCGGCACCGGCCGCCCCATCTGTGCCCCAAAAGCAACACGAGAGAGGAAAGGAAGAGGAGGAGGAGCAGGGGTGAGAGCAAAGAGGGGGTAAAGAAAGAGGAGGATCAGGGGTGAGAGCACAGAGCAGGTAAAGAAAGAGGAGGAGCAGGGGTGAGAGCACAGAGCAGGTAAAGAAAGAGGAGGAGCAGGGGTGAGAGCGCAGAGGAGAGAAAAGAAAGAAAAAGGAGGCACAGGGGTAAGAGCACAGAGGAGAGAAAAGAAAGAAAAAGGAGGCACAGGGGTAAGAGCACACAGGAGGTAAAGAAAGACGAGGAGCAGGGGTGAGAGCGCAGAGGAGGTAAAGAAAGACGAGGAGCAGGGGTGAGAGCACAGAGGAGGTGAAGAAAGACGAGGAGCAGGGGTGAGAGCACAGAGGAGGTAAAGAAAGACGAGGAGCAGGGGTGAGAGCACAGAGGAGGTAAAGAAAGACAAGGAGCAGGGGTGAGAGCACAGAGGAGGTGAAGAAAGACGAGGAGCAGGGGTGAGAGCACAGAGGAGGTAAAGAAAGACAAGGAGCAGGGGTGAGAGCACAGAGGAGGTGAAGAAAGACGAGGAGCAGGGGTGAGAGCACAGAGGAGGTAAAGAAAGAGGAGGAGCGGGGGTGAGAGCACAGAGGAGGTAAAGAAAGAGGAGGAGCGGGGGTGAGAGCACAGAGGAGGTAAAGAAAGACAAGGAGCAGGGGTGAGAGCACAGAGGAGGTGAAGAAAGACGAGGAGCAGGGGTGAGAGCACAGAGGAGGTAAAGAAAGAGGAGGAGCGGGGGTGAGAGCACAGAGGAGGTAAAGAAAGAGGAGGAGCAGGGGTGAGAGCGCAGAGGAGGTAAAGAAAGAGGAGGAGCAGGGGTGAGAGCACAGAGAAAAGAAAGTATTATTTTATTGACCTTTCTTTAACCAGGATAGTCCCACTGAGATTCACAATCTCTTTTTCATGGGAGTTTTGGCCCCAGAGGGGAGGAGCCTATTGTACATGTTTTTAGTAGGAGGTGAAACCTACGCAGACACGGGGAGAACATGCAAACTCCACACAGAAAGGCCCCACGCAGCATGGGAGTCATAACCAGGACCTTCTTGCTGTGAGGCGAGCGTGCTAACTGCTGTGCCACAGTGTTGTGTGGAGGAGCCGGGTGAGAGATGTTGTCAGATGTTGGGATGTCAGCTACAGACGATACAGAATGGACTGGAGTCCCACTCAGGTGTGACTCAGATGATGTGTGAATCAGGAGCTGTGTCACAATAGTGAGTGAGCACCATTCTGCAGTTCCAGCAGTGCTTCTTGGAAGTGACTATTTGTTGTGTCCCTCCTCATGTCTGTGGGGTCAGTGTGATCTGTCAGGTCGCAAGTCCAAAAGCTCAAATCAAATCCAGCATGTTAGAATTGTACAATTGTCACTTGCCCTCACATTTACCTCCTCAGAACAACAGACTGCGCTGTACTTGGCTCCATTGCCTAGTGACGGCTCTTAAACTGTAGAAATAGCACAGAGGACACAAACAGCTTCTGCAAACTCACCAGCTCTACAGAGACTGTAACAGACTCCTCCTTCTCACACTGCAGCGTGTACGGCGCTCATGTGACCTGCACATGCAGGGTTTAATACACACTTTTATTATTTTTGTTTGAATTTATCTGTGAATAAGCACACATGGAAAATATAGTGTGCACCCATTACCAGGGACATTTCTGATGTACTTTCTCTGTACAGCATATTTCTTTGATTAATTCATTAATTAATAATTGATTTATATAGCACCTTTCATGACACATGACAGTGCTTTGCAGGGCATTATTTATTCACTCCACACTTGGTGGTAAGATGTGGGTGAAGTGTCTTGCTTAAGGACACAACAAGTTTGCTCCAGCCAATCCACTATCAGATGGAAACTGGCTATTTAGCCATAATCTGGTGCGGAACATCTGTGTTTTTATGAGCTTAATGTCTCTGTACATTCTCCCTTCAAATAAAGGCTAAACTAAAAACTAACTTTAACACCAGGAGGCATTAGGAGGTTGAATCCTTGTCAAACCACTGATTTTATTCATCATATACCACCTCGAGAATGCCTGACCGTGTCCGATGGGAGACTGCTGGGATCGCTCCAGTGCAACTGCAGGTGCACACTGAGTTCACACCACATGGTCCAGAAAGGACATGCCCAAAGAGCCTTCTGTAGTTATTGTGAGAGCATGCATTAACACGGTAAACTAGCACACCTTATGCTCTCTTTGTTTTAAAGAAATATTCTTACAATGTAAATATTAAGTTACTGTTACCAAGTGATTTTCCTTGTGAATCAAAAAGTTTGTCAGACTCCTCAATAACCAGTGTGCTCTGTAACAATGAAGCTGTAGTTTCCAGGTAAGACTTCAGATTTTGGCCGCTCTCTGAATCTGCTGCTGCTAAACTCCACACCAGCCTCCTCCTCTGGATATTAAACTCTTCTCTCCCTCGTGATGGCACACAACGAGCTTCTGCTGCCGAAAAAGTGGTGGCAGAGACAGAGATTAATTAAAAAAGAAAAGCTTTACAATGGACACATGGATTGTTTCATTAGGAGCCAGTTGTGCCGCGGTAGAAACGCCAAGAAAATATGCATGAGGTCCACCGACGGACAGAGCGGCAGATAAAACAGTGCAGAAATGTGTAAAAAGCAGGCGATGTGGAATGGAGGAGGGCCTAATGAAGCCAGCTGGTCCCAGTCCAGAGCAGGGGGGCGGGAGGAGGGGGAGGGACCTGGGGGGGCAGGATGTATGGCCGCCCAGGCAGCTCTATTGTATCAGGAGGATCCAGTAGGTGTATTTCTTCCAAAGTGTGCAGAAAAAGCGCGATCGGAGCCAAACGGCACTTCTGCTAATCGCGCTGCAATTACTCCACTAATAGATGTTTTTTTATTCCGCCTCGCAGCCGCCATGTTGGGCTCGGCACCAGCACAGGCCCTGGATCACATTCCACTTCCATCAACGGCCTCTCCTGGTTTTTAAATGTATCCTGAGGTCTGTGGGTAAAAATACTGTTATTAAATATGTGCCCAGATTTAGTGTGTGTGCAGAAATAACTAAAGTACAAGAAATGAGAGCTCCCACAGCTGCAGATGTGGTGTTAAAATGTAGAATAAAGCAGCAATGTTGTAATGTTTATCCGACCACAAGAGTCACACAGAGCAGTCAGGCTCTAGCTCCAGCACAGGGTCCAAAGTAGATAAATACTTTGGCTTTCCATCACCAGCACACCCTCATACAAACCTGGAACTCCTCTCTTCTCACCCAACTCTCTTCTAGGTGGGTGACAAACATCAACCGATGCTTTCAATGTCACCTCCACCAAGTAAATCTTCCTCCTGTGGTCTTTTGTGTCCTGGGGTCAGTTCTCATGTCGTTACATGTTTGTCATGGACAGTCAGGGTTTAGTGTCTTAGCTTTTTGAGACATGTTGGTCTGTAACACGTGAACACATAGAGCTCTGCCACATGTGGTTATTCTGACAATAAAACTCCACATAGAACGTATACGCTCAGTTTATGTAACAGGCCCAGACAAGCAGGGAATGACTCGGGTTCAGGTTGGGTTCAGACAGTGCCTGCGTGGTCTCGGGCTGGGTCAGGCTGGATTATTTGGGCCCTATATAAACTATATGGACAATCCCAGAGTCCAGCACCCAGACAGTTTGCTCCAGTGTCCTGAGTGTTCAGGGTCAGACGGGGCAGTCACCAGGTTATTTTTTTTCAAAACTCTGAGAGGGCCTTTAGGCCTAAAAGGCTGATGTGTTTTGCACAACATAAAGCCCGTCTCACTTTGGAGCCCTGCTCATCTGCCTGGAGAGAGCACGGCTCACTGAAGCAGCACAAAGCTGTGGGTCACATAAACTCAAGAACTACCTGCTGGTGCACTCAAGTGTATTTCAACCAAAATACTTTGTATAATGTATAATGTAGTAGATGTGGAAGAAGATTGATTTGGATTGACAATGACTGGACTGACAATGACCCAGTGTTTCACTGTTAAAATGAGAGAAACGTTTGAACAAACTAGCCACAAAGAAAGTTATGACAGACATGTAGTCACTTCTGAGGTTGCTGTTAACACAGCTCCTATATGTCTGCACCTCCACTGTGATACTCCACTTGAGATAAAATTGTTTTAATCGCAATTACTGTAAAAGTAGTTAGCTTTCTAGACTTGACTTGATAAGTGACTTTAGACTTTAGAACAAACTCAGTATACAGTAAACCTATATATATTTATATCTAAATATATTTCAATAATTGTGGAATTTATGTTTCAAAACAGCCAAAAACCTACAGAGAAATAGAATCTACAAACACAGATATGACTGCAACCAATTGAGCCAGCTCAGCCTTTTTCATGTCATCACCACGATAACCTGAGTTAATGACGAATACCTCCACAAACAAAGAGCATTAGGTGATCTCTGTGTGCCTCACGTTAAGCACATCTCCTCATTTAAAAACAGTCTCCATCAGCAACACAATCATATTTGCCAAAGCAGGGCCTGATGTGCAGATCTATCACCCACTGGGAGCTGGCGTACGTCTGCAGCCTGCCCTCAGCCGCCGCACTCCAGTCGGCAGAGGACGAGGAGGAGGAGGAAGAGGAGGGGTCCGGGTAAATATGAGGCATCCTGCTAGATTTACTGCAGTTATTGTCTTTGCAAATGTTTGAGTAACTCCTCAAACACAGGGGGCTCTCGCTGGGGCTAAGTGATGGTTTAAACAGCCAGCCCCTCGCTAAGCATGTTTACTGTAATGGCACTGTACTCCCAGCAGGGGGCGATGGAGAGGAGGTGGACTGCTGGGAAAAGGAGGGGAGGGAGGACGCACAAGGTTTTATTACTAATATTTATTTAACCAGGGAAAGTACAATTGAGATTAGAAGATCTTTTTTCCTGGCCAAGAGACATCTCCAACACAACCCACAGACAAAACATCTCATCAATGATTGCATTTCCACTTCTTTCAGAAGGGAGTCAACATGAGCAATAGGTGCAAGTCCATAATTGGGGTTTAATAGTTATTGTGTGAAGAATTCCAATCTCTTTTCAGGAGCACGATACTAAAAATACATGTCTCTCTCCCTGATGCTAGAGACAGTAAGAGCGCAGACATCCTGAGAATGCTGAATAAGTATGAGGTTCTTCAGACCTAAAATGAAGACACACACTTTAAAATGAAGGAAAATGACTCACATGTCCCTTGTTTATAAACCAGTACCAGTTTGTGAGCCACCGATGGTCTCACCTATGGCCTCACTAAAGCAGGCCATCCAGCACGGGAGCTCATAGTTCACAGGCGGGAAAGACTGAATCCACTGAATGAAGTGCTACGTCCAGGATCCTGTCGTCCAAGCACAGGAAGAAATGTTGCAGGTCTCTGCCTGGAATTGAAAGAAAAAGACTTCTTAAGTAAAAACTCAATTTAAGGCACAGCTTTTTCACAAGAGACATGGGTTTAAGAGCTGTCAGTTGTAACATACGGAGGAACAATGTGCTTTTTCTTAATTTTAGAGAACAACATCAACTTGGTTTTGCTTGCATTAACAAAACAACAACAAAAACTTTCAGTGGCTTCAGTGAGTTCAAAAGCAAATGAATAGAGAATCATGAAAATGACAACTTTCTGTCCCATATCTTTTCTGTAAATAGTGAACAGAAGTTGACCTAGTATAGACCCTTGTGGCACACCGGGAGTGACAGTCTGAGGAGAGGGAAGACAGACACAGTGGTAGTCTTTAGAACAAGAAGGTTCCAGGTTCGATTCCCAGATAATGTGGGACCTTTCTGTGTGACTTTTGAGTTTGCAGATTTGACAATGATGTGCTAAACATCAGCTGCTCAGCTGACGAGTGTCTGGGTGGACTTCCTCCTGTTGCTATGGATTTCCCATCCACCCAAGGCCCATTCTCACCCATCTGACCTCCTGCCAGTCAGGGCCACGTCTCCTCACATGTCCTCGCGCCTCCCCCTGTGTAACAGCTCCATTCTCACTGCAGTGACCAAAATGGACCAACAACGCTTTTCTACAACAGCAGACGTGCGTAGAGGACTTTTGTTTAAAAACGTACGTTTGTTTTACATTGAGCTGTATGGGGAAAAAGCTTTCTGGACTGAAGAGGATTATTTGTTGCAATTCCAATGGACTGACCACCGGGGCCAACGCACGACAGATTTAAGCTACCAGTACTCTGTCCAGATAATAATCCCCCGTTTTATCGTGAACATGCAGGCTACGACCAGGCGCAGCTATGACTAGTCTTAATTTGTGCTGGTGCATTTGGTCCTAACTCCATTTACGATGTCGTGCAAAACTGGGAGTTTAGGTCAACTTAACTTTTAACCAGCTGGTGCACTCGGCTCCTGAGCATGTTTTGGGAAATCAAATTCAAAAACAGTGCCCAGATGACTACCCGTATAACAATAATTACCTCGATTAAAACTTTTTTCAGATCTTGCTTTCTGAAGATCCAACTTTTACAATTGCTAAACTTTTAAAATTTGAAGCATTAATTAGAGAAATTTTAAACAAAAGTCATTTTCCCGACCAAGGCTGGTGCCACTCAGCCGATAATTGTCCAGAGCTGGCGTTGTGTGGAGAACAAAGGTAATAGACAGGTAATGCTCCAGTCGTGTTCACGTGGCATTGAAATGTAGCATCCATCAAAGCGTTCAGCCACACAGTAAAGGATTCCAAGCCAACTGAAAAGATTTCAATTCGACACCTGAAATGGTTGTCATTACACACAATCAGCGCTAAACAATGGGAAGTTTTTTCTGTGTGGATGAAGCAGAATAAACATCGAGATGAGATGAAATAATAATGCCGCGTGTTTTTATTGTCAACTGCCAAAATGTCTGTAATATCCATAATATACTCTTTAAGTCACAAAAGTAATTGCATACTAATTTCCGTGCATATAAAACAAAGCGTTGCCAGGAAGTGTATGAAAACCGACAAAAACAAGTAAACAATTCACGGTGAAAGTTGGGGGTTTGATCCCAGCTCTGGCCAGTGCAGGAGTTGTTGTGTTCTTAAGCAAAATATAAAAAAAATAGGGGTGAAAAGTCACTAATTTTGTTACTGTTATTGATTTTTGGTAAATGTGAGTAGATTTTTGGTTGCATGTCAGTACAATGACAAATCTTGGCAAAGGAAAGTGGTGGTTTGAGAGAGGAGTCAGAGGCGAGATTCGTCAGGAAAAACAATCCATCTTTTAACCAAAATGGAGGTCTAAGATACAATTAATCACCCATTTACACTTCTATCCTCAGGCCCAAATCAAAGACAACTATGAGAGCACGCAGAAGGATCACCTGTTAGGGGCTTGAACAATGATGCCAAAAATATGAACGCTTTTTAATGCAGCATATCAATTTCCTATGTAGATGATCTAGATTCTAGAACATCTACATGAAACTTTTTTATAGAATAGCACACACTAAGGGAACAACAGACAATGTTACAATGACAAGACAAAAAATAATAGAGGACATACAGTACATTCCAGACATAGAGACAGAGGACAAACACACACAGACACACATGAGACAGAGCAACATGACACTGTCTTTTTAAACAGCAGGTATACTGTAAACTTATAACAGCAAAGCAAATTTTCAGAAGGGCTATATAGATCAGCAGAGCTAGATTTAATGCTTGTGGGGATTGAAATTAATATTTTTTTAATGCATTTTAAGGCCTCATTTTTGACAAAATTCATATAATGACTTTTAATACTTTTAATGTCCTGTGGAAACCCTGAATAAACTTAACTTGCTTAACTAACAACAGATATTCCTGGCTCTAAACTACTAGCGTGTGCTCGTATCAGTGACGTTAGCGCCTCGTTCAGACCTTGAATGAGTGGCAAAACATCTCTGAAAACTTGCCCAGTTGACAGAGTTCAATTTTCTTTTTGAACCTACCTGGAAGAATGGCTTTACTATACAGACTTCATTACAGCGGAGTGACAGCACTGAGCGAGATTAAAACAACTTTCTTCTGCTTTAAACAGCGTGGTAAATCAAGTTAGTATTAAAGTCTTCAAAAATGCTTTTAAATGTGTTTTATGTTAAAATGACAGTTAAACTACCGGAGAGTCAATGTGTTTACTGATCCTGTGGAGAGGTTAAGGTACACTTAATCGTCAGGAGCAGATCTTGAGCTAGTCTTGGTCTGGACAGCAGCTGGAGGATCTTACCTGTGGTACATGTCTTGGGTTGAAGGAGTAAACTAGAGCTCAGAGGAAAGCCACACAGACTCACAAACATGCAAACTCCACACGGAAGGCCTAGGAGTCGAACCAGTGACCTTCTTGCTGGGAGGCGAGAGCAATGGCTACTCTCCCACCGTGCCGCTCAGAACAAATACGTTTTGAACAACGCAGATCCTCAAGTTTGATAATCAAAGGCTCAAAGTAAATGAGTTGTTGCTCATCTGCCAAAAGTCTGATCATATGGATGAGGTCAGTTTTTATTGGCATTCAAAGCTACAAGGTTTTAAAGCTAATGCTAAATTATCAGACGTCCCTGAACGTCCCTCAGCTCCCGCTCACACCCATCACTTCTTTGACCTGCTGTGCAGTGGTTCCCAACCTTTTTCTCCCAGCAATCCATATTTTACACGTTTACGTGGTTAGTGACCCAATCATCCTTCTCCTACCAAGGAAGTTACTGTCTTTGAAGAAAAAATAGAATTGTTTTCTGGTTAATAAATAACCAATAATAATAAATAATAATTAATAAGTAACATTAAGTTAACGTAACACAATGATCATGAAAGATTTTGTATAAGGAATTAAAATTCAATTTCCTAATTAGAATTTTAAAAATCTAGCTTTTCTAAAAATTCCTGGGGACCGCCTCAGAATCTTTGGCCCCCAGGTTGGGAATGACTGGTTTAGCGCACTCTGAGTTCTCTGTAGCGACTGTATCTCTTCTGTTGGCGTTTCACTAAGTTTGAAGGGCTTTGTGTTTCTTCCATTTTCCGTTGGTGCTGTTTTGTCTCATGTTTTAATTTGTGTACACCACATTGGTCGACTGCATTGTTGTATGTAGAAAGACCCTCCGATAGAAAAGTTACACAGAGTGACTTTAAATAAACACCTGACAGCTACAGCACGTACTTCTGCTCGTGCACACGGGGCACCTATAGATGGTTTTTCACCCTGTGCTATTGTACACACAGCGTCACAAACAAGCTTTATGTGAAATAATAAGCTTTGCGATGAGCATTGAACCGTGGCAGGTGTGGACGCCCACTCCCCCTTCCTCCCCCCACACTCGCCCACCTTACCCACCCCTCCTCACCCCTCCTCCCTCCAGATCAGCCGCAGATGTTCCAATCAAAGAGGAGCCTCTATGTGTCCCTGTCCCCCGCATATTGTTAGCCTCATAGCATAATAGCCCAAGCCATTTTTCAAGGTTTTGGGGAAAATGCGGGAAAAAACAACAACACTATATTAATTGAATGATTGATTTGTGCTTGTATGTTTCTACTGTAACGGTAAGTTATGTTGTATGTATGGTTAAAACACATAGCTTTATTGTACAACTGAAGAAATAGATTGAAGCCACAGATCCACTGCAGTTTTGTCCGCGTGGACTGAAAGATTTCTCATCGTGAGCAAAATCTTAGGGTCAGATTTCTGGGTTGTGAGTCTCAGAGTGAGACAGAAACAAAGCACTGACGTACGCCTAAAGATCAATCTCTGTCAAACATCAACCAAGAGTAAGAGTAAGTGTGACCAACAGTGAACACAAACATGTGACCAACAGTAAACACAACCATGTGACCAACAGTAAACACAAACATGTGAGCAACAGTAAACACAGACGTGTGACCACGAGTAAATGCAAACATGTGACCATGAGTAAACACAAACATGTGACCATGAGTAAACAAACATGTGACCAACAGTAAAAACAAACATGTGACCAACAGTAAACACAGACGTGTGACCACGAGTAAATGCAAACATGTGACCATGAGTAAACACAAACATGTGACCATGAGTAAACACAAACATGTGACCAACAGTAAAAACAAACATGTGACAACAGTAAACACAAACATGTGACCAACAGTGAACACAAACATGTGACCAACAGTAAACACAACCATGTGACCAACAGTAAACACAAACATGTGACCAACAGTAAACACAGACGTGTGACCACGAGTAAATGCAAACATGTGACCATCAGTAAACACAAACATGTGACCATGAGTAAACACAAACATGTGACCAACAGTAAATACAAACATGTGACCAACAGTAAACACAAACATGTGACCAACAGTAAACATAAACATGTGACCAACTGTAAACACAAACATGTGACCAACTGTAAACACAAACATGTGACCAACTGTAAACACAAACATGTGACCAACAGTAAACATAAACATATGACCAACTGTAAACACAAACATGTGACCAACTGTAAACATAAACATGTGACCAACTGTAAACACAAACATGTGACCATGTATAAACACAAACATGTGACCAACAGTAAACACAAACATGTGACCAACAGTAAACACAAACATGTGACCATCAGTAAACACAAACATGTGACCATCAGTAAACACAAACATGTGACCATCAGTAAACACAAACATGTGACCATGTATAAACACAAACATGTGACCAACAGTAAACACAAACATGTGACCAGCAGTAAACACAAACATGTGACCAACAGTAAATGCAAACATGTGACCATGAGTAAACACAAACATGTGACCAACAGTAAACACAAACATGTGACCATCAGTAAACACAAACATGTGACCAACAGAAAACACAAACATGTGACCAACAGTAAACACAAACATGTGACCAACAGTAAACACAAACATGTGACCAACAGAAAACACAAACATGTGACCAACAGTAAATGCAAACATGTGACCATGAGTAAACACAAACATGTGAACAACAGTAAACACAAACATGTGACAACAATAAACACAAACATGTGACCACGAGTAAACACAAATGTGTGTTAAGGGGAAAGTCAGCACCTTTGTTTTAAATAAATATTGTGATTTAAATAATAAAATAATGAGCACGAGTGTCATTAGATTAACTCCATAACAGACAAAAGACAATAGGTCTTTTTCTTTTAATGTATTTTCACTGTATTTATGAGCTGCCAGGCTAATATTTACTTGTATCAAAGACCGTCATAATACTATATATCGACATGACAGTTTTCTCAAGAGGCAAATCTCCTGGCACACCTGCCCCTCTCTCTCGCTCTCATGTTTGTGGATAAGTGCAGCTAACATATGGACCAGTCTGGGGGTGGCACGCTGCTATACGTTCTTACACCGATACACAATTAAGTGAGCGACAATTAGCGTGAAACAGAACCGCTAATTATGTGTTTGAGTGAGGAGCCGGTGATGGGCACGTATCAGGCAGGCGGAGTGACTGACGGCTGGCTCCTGTGAGTGGGTTATCTTTCTGAGAGCTGACCGCCACTTAACATGTACACCACAGTAAGAGTGACAAGCACACATTAACGGCAAGTAACTGTGGAAGCAAACAAACGTGTTATCTGTCTGTCTTTGTTCTGACTTTCATTTAAAGTTTAACCATCAATTGTGTTTTCCCGCTTTAATATACTTGCAATTTTGTTTTGTTTAAATGTCACATATTACGCAAAATTGACTTTTATCTCCCTTGTAACCCTCTTCTAACATTCCCTCATCAAAAACCTATCTGGAGTTCATGCTTGTTTCATTAATCCTGTTTACAAGATCATCTTCTCTTCTCCTGTTCTGAGCTTCATAAAACACCCCGTTTCAAATTTTCCAGATTTTAGATGTCAATGGTCCACTGTGCTGTTTTTCAGTCCATAAAGCATCACTAGACTCATTCTGAGCAATTCTGCCTCAAATCACCTTCATTACAACCCTGTGCTTACATTAGCATGTCGGGGCAAGCTAGCTTTTGTTTGTTTCCTTATAGTAATTCCCACTTCAGCCAGTATATATTGATTTTCAGTACATGCATTATTTTAATTTCTATAACATGAGACGCCAAAGTAAAGGAACAAGAACAAGGTTACAAGACAAAAACAACTCAAATAAAGCAAATGTGTCCTTTAAAATGCACATGACAGGTTACACAACTAATTTCATAAATACATAGTTATTAACATAATTATATTTAAGATGTTGCTACAAATTCTAGACAGTTTTGGTGAAGTTTATAAATTGTATTAATTAGCAGCATGTGACATAAGAGCTAACTCCATAATTGCTATAGCAACCATTCTGTAAATAAGTAACAAAGCTAATTTAATTTGCACAATAGTTATTAATCGACAAAAATACATGACAAGACCTTTATTCTGCGAAAATAAATGTTTAAATGTTGTCAGAAAAATTTGAGCATAAATTGTAGTTTGGATGAAATTGTATAGACGAAAGAGGGATTTCTTTTTTAGAACTCCCCAAACTGCCTCTTGACTAACATAAAACTATGGAAACTATTGACCACAGGTTCTATCCCATCATGCAAAGTCATAATACAAAAACACAATATGTATATTTCAGTGCTCCTTCATTGGACACATTCAGCTTGGTGTCCACATTTCCTTCACTAAAAGCTGATCAACTTCAACCGAACACTGAATAAAAGTCTTCAGTGTGCGTCCTCTACTGTTGCATTCTCTAATAAAAAAGCTCAGAGAAAGGGAAGGCATTATTCATATTCCAGTGAAGTGGTATAGTCAAACTACAGACACACATGAAGCATTTCGTGGAGATCATTAATCCCAGGGGCGTCGGAATGGGGGGGTAAAGAGTGCTGGTTTCCCTGGGGCCCACGGCAGGGAAGGGCCCTCGAAAGCATGAGATGTTTATTTTTTATTTTTCCTCAGTTGCATTTTTCCATGCTTTAATCTATTTTTATCATAATAAAATGCATTTGGGTTGAGAAAGACCTTGAGACACTAAAATTACAATTATACAGGACATTTGAGGGTGACCAAAAAAAAAGAATAAATGCATTTATCAAATCAAAATTAGGTATTAGGGGCCCACTGAGGGGGTTTGTACCTGGGGCCCAGAATTTGCTGCTACGCCCGTGATTATTCCCTCACTCCACACTGCTGTTCCATAGCCACAGCTGCCCTGGAGTGGACTCTCCTTTGACCACCAGCAGCGCTCACTCACAACATTCATGAAGTGTCTGGGATTTTCAACCAGCGTGCGGGGAACACTGGCAGGCCTTGAGGTGTTGCCAGGTGTGCCCTAAAAAAAAAGTTCAATTTGGATTCACACGTGGATTTAAAATAAAAAATACAATCTTGGAGTGACTTAAACACATCTCTCCCAAATGATATACCGGGTTTTGTTTACCAAAAAGTCTGAAAGGTGGTGTTTTTTCAACCAAAAAGGCGTGTCGCTCCTAAGAAGTTTAATAATCACTGGTCTAACCACTGATACAGTTAGAAGTATGTTTACCAGTATTATTTAGCTCACACGTGTTTATAACTACATTCCACCACCTCCACCATGTGTAATGAGTAAATAAAGGACACATACTATAAACCAACTTTTTCTTTTGTTTAACCATGGATTCCCACATGAAAAACGTACCTGGAGTTGTAGTTCACACTGCTTTAGCCTCATAGTATAGTAATTGCCCAAGTCATTTTTGAAGTTTTTAGGGGAAAGAAGAAAAAACACTTTACATTAGACATGACTTACAGATGGGAAGTGTTTTTGGTTTGGTTGGTTGAGGGTCTGGAACGTGCAATGAGACAGAAAAAATATTTTGGCCAAAAATTGACTTGGGCTGTTATGCAATGAGGACTTCGACTTGTTCCATTTGTCCTGTTTACGAGGTAGTCTTGCTCTGAGCCTCAGATAATTCTCAGTTTCCAATTTCCCAGAGGTCAAAGGTAGAGATCCGGAGGTCTACTGTGCTGTTTTTAATGATTGGGGTTAGGGGTTAACAAAATAACTAGATGGTCCAGTCCTGCACCTCTCCACTTCATCCACAGATTTCTCTGGGACATTGTAACTTCAAAGGCCGTTTTCTTCAAATGTATCTTTCTCCCACTGAGACATTTGACAAATCATTCAGAAAGCTCTGTTTATGTCTATTTTGAAATCAGCTTAACTCCTAAAAATGAGGAAACATTTATATTTATCATCCACTTTACAGTAACATATATATAATTTACTCAAATACAAAATAAAGTATAAAGAATTCTCTGTAAATTTTTTACTTATATAATATGTCAACACACAAATGGAATTTAAATCTGGCTGGAGCAATTTTTGCTAAAATGCATTACTGTTATGAAAACTTAACATGATTTTAAAAAGTGTGATTCATTTTGATACCATTTTATAATAACTACCTGAATTTGCCTTAACAAAGCATGAACAAAGACTTCACAATGAACATATCATTTATTACGCATGCTTCAGACTTAGTAACTACTTAATTAAGGTTAGGGTAGTTAGTTACCAAGCCTGAATCATTCTTGTTCACTATGAATTGACTCTTTGTTCATGCTTTATTAAGGCAGGAATAAGTGTAGTTATTCTAAAGTCCCTACATTTATGTGAGTAAAGTACAGAACATTTTAAAAATAAGATTTTTCCCTATTCACCTTCATTTTCTCCTGCTTGTTCCCGTTAGGGGTCGCGGGTGACTGGAGCCTGCCCAGTGACTTTGGGCTTTAGGCGGGGTACACCCTGGACAGGGGCCACTCATCACTGGACTGACACAGAGACATGCACAGACAACTATTCACTCTCATTCTCTACGGGCAATTTAGAGTTACCAGTTAACCTACCTGTATGGACGGTGGGAAGAAGCCAAAACCAGATAGAACCCACGGTAACACGAGGAGGACATGCAAACTCCACCAGAGAGATAGCGTGATGTTGGTCTGGTCCAGGAATCGAACCCACAATCTCCTTATTGGGAGGCAGGAGCTCTAGCTGCTCTGCCACCGTGCACGCTCCCTATTCACCTGCACTAACTTTTTCTTTTCCTTTCCTGGTTGAGTTGGTTCAGTAGATTATAGCCTTACATCTCAGCATTATCCTCCTCTTTTCCCCTTACATACCCTGCAGCAGACCCCCACCTCTGCCCCAGCACCCTCCTCCTGCACGTCCCGGATTCCTCCACCGGGCCTGGACCCCTCTGGAATCCCCGTCCCTCGAAGCCACAGACTTCACCGTGTGCCAGCCGTGCCATGCCCAGTCCTGCCCGGCCCTGCCAACCCCGCCGAGACTGGACGGCCAATAAAGACGCACAATAAGTCACGCCGCTTTGCTTTTTTATTTAACGTTTCATACGCTTCCAGAAATCGTATGGGCATTCGAGAACTGCGCGTTTACAGAGACGGCTGTGCTCCATATACCTGATTCTTCCCCTCTCCCTCATCTGCCTTTAAAAATCTCCCAATCCATTGAGCACACAGCTGCCCCTCTGTAGTGGACAGATAACAACCTGCTCGGCCCGCCACCGCTGCAGCAGTCAAGGCAGATAGGCTCAAATCGCTGGCCTCGCTTTCCAAAAATGCTAATGACGAAGGAAACACTTTGACGGCCAAAAAAAAGCAAAACAAAATTGAATGAAAAGCGCGCGCGGCAGAGAAACAGCTCTTGTAGATCTGTCAATTGCCACTTTGACAGATATTTGCTTGTAAGTACACGCGCCACTTGTTCGCCGCGTCTTATCTGGTGCGGCGCAGAACGCTGACCTACATTGCATCAAGCACAATGCAAACGCAACAAACAAACGCTCAGCATCCCTCTCTTCCTCACCTTAAAGACAGATGGATGAGAATGAAATGGCTTGCAAATCCGAGCAACAGAAGGTATTCTTTCGCAAATAAAAGCGCGCGGCTTAAAGGGAGCGCGGCGCGACCATCTCCGCGTGTTTGATGGCTCCTCAAAGGCCCGGCTCCTGCACTCGGCGGAGGAGAGTCAATATTGGAGATATTGCCACAGCTGCTGGGTGGGATCGCGCCGCCTCAGTGTCTACGCGCACACACTCCAACGCGCACACAAACGCTCTATCACCGCAGACAGGCAGCAGACTAACGCTGGCGCAGAAACGCTCTGACCCTCAGGGCTGGTGCACACACTCAACAAGCTAAACTTAACAGTGGACTACATGGTTTTCAAATCGGGGAAGGAAGAAGGATGTGTTAAAGCTATCGATCTAGTTCCAGCTCTCACAAAGACTTTGACAAATCATTAAACGAGCTTTTGAACCTTTGTTTTGGGCATGTTTTACAACTTAAAAGAATCTATGTTCTGAAAAGCACACGTTTCTTCCAATAAGAAACTAAAGCAGCTGATAGTGTGAAAATGAGAGCATTGTTAGCATGCTAATCTACAGAGGTGTGGACTTGTAAATCGTGACTTGAACTCGAGTCAGACTTCAATCCCTATTTTGATGAATTGAGACTTGACACAATGGACTTGGGACTCGACTTGGACCTCTGTGACTTATTTTTTAACAGTTTTTTTCTTTACAGCTGATACTTTGATGTGACCTTTGGCAATTTAGTACAATGACTTGAAAAGACTTAAAACTCAAAGTAGAGGACTTGACTTTAACTCGCCTGTTTTGATTTGAGACTTGACTGGGACTCGCTTGTCTCTGACTTGGACTTGATGCCAAAAACTTCAGACTTACAAGGACTTGTGTGACGGCAAAACTCTGCTCTGGCCTCTGACGGTTGTGAAAAGCGCTTAAAATTCATTACACTGAATAATTAATAATAAGAATGCATTATGAAAACTGTAAACTGAACTTAAATGAACTGTTTTTAAAGGCGCTGTACCTGATATTTACTGCCTTAAAAATGTGAAAAACATGTAGTTCATCTTAACCAGTTTGCAGTGGTCCAAATGTATCCCTCCCTTTCCCAAGGCATTCTGCACATTGTAATTTTCAGTTGCAGTGAGTTTATAGGCACTTTTCACTACTTTCAGAGTCCAGAGTAAGTTTAGTGTTTTGGGGAGAGTTTTAAATATGTGGCTTACGCAGGGTGTGATGAAGAGATTGAACTATGGTTTTGTATTTATTAAAATATTTGTTTGAACATTGATGGTCTGATTGAGTGTGTGGGTATGTGTGGTTCTGCAACATAAAGAAAAGAGAATATAAATTACCATATGACCTACAAATACAACAAAATATAATGGCAAAAACACATGAGAACAGCTCCGTCATCACTAATGCAGTTAGCACTTAGCTCGAGGAACAAGCAGGAAAAATATACAATTAAATAGCTTTAACCTTAACAATTCATATGGCGTGCAACACTGTGTGACCAAATGAATATGTGTGCCTTAGTTCAACCGCTACTCACTTTTTAATTACGCACAAGGAACCACAAGGTCTGCATGATGCACTTCACAACAACTAAAACTTAGCAAACCCGTAGTGCTGTCAACCAAACTTGACTTGGCTAACTTCTAATTGGCTACTCTGCCTGTCAATCAAACACCCGGGAGCAAGTCCTTCATCATGATAAAGTTAGCAATCATTAGCATGCTAATGGCACACTCTTGTTTGCAAATGAACCATCATTAACAGAGGCAGAAAGTGCACAGCTGTATATTTTTCACCTGAACAGCAGCTTTTACAATACATTTGTTCTGGACACAACAGATTTTACTTTATTACATGAAAACAAGGGTACAGCTCCTTTAATACTGTAAAAATCAGGAACAGCTCTTGAAAAAAAGCACAAGACCTCCAGACTTTTGACGTTACAAATCTGGGAAATTGAAACCAAGTGTTTTTGTGAGGCTCAGAGAAGCCTTATAAATTAACTAATGAAGTTCCGTGTGAGTTGTAGGTTTAACAAGTGCCTGTCACGTCTGAAGTATCTGACTGTGGTAAATAGTATTTCATTTGGCCTGAGTGCTCCTCGTACATTTGTAGATATTGTTCAGTCCGTACCATCTGTGTCCACAACTGTACAGGAAGCCATGCATGAAGCTGCTGTCGGCGTGCACGCTCATCCGCTCGCACGTGCACACATTCTGGAGCCGTTTCATGGACAACAACAACAAATGGAATCAAAACAGGAAGGTCTGTTTTAATAAAAAAAAAGTGTGTGCTGAAAGGGAAAACTAGACTGTACAAAGTTGCCAAATTTCTCAAATACATCTATTGTTCCCAGAAGATACTTTTTGTATTTCATTTTGTAGGTTTTTGTGCTGAATAAACACAGAACACTAAACCAGAACAAAAAAGTACGGTTAGAGTTATGATTGATTACTGTAGAATTTTGATAGTTACGGTCAATATGAGGGATTTTTGTTTCCTCAGTAATGGCAGGTATGTACTGTGGTTTGGATTCAATATTGATAACAATGTGTTAATGTCTAAACTGCACTGAAATTCCTCTGGGATAGAATTTGACCAGAGAGTATATGGGCTGTAAAAGACTGCAAACATACTGTGTAATAAACATGGATCTAACAATTCAAGTTGTGCAGAGAAAGATATTAAAGTGCGTATGACAGGTTTTTATGCTTTTCTACTTTGGACTTTATTCAGTATTACCACCTCTTGTAAATTTAAATTATAGTTTTATACCAATTAGGCAGCTGTTTGTGGAGAAAAGTTGAAAAAATATGTTAGAAATTACAGGAAGTAAACACACTAAGGAGCCAAAGGTCACGCGTAATTTAACAAAAGAAACAGCTCTTTTGATCCTTTAAACTTTGATTGAACAAAAAAATTTATTTTCTTTGTCAAATAGAAAAAACTGTGACATTAGAAGAGTTTTTGGCTCAGTGTACAGGATGGTTTCTTGGTAATTTTCCAGTGTTATGTCATCATTTTACAACCAGGAAGTAAAATTAAAAAGTAAAGATTTTTGTAGAATTTGAAATATATTTATCTTAACTGTGTTTTAGTTAAATGAGTAGTCCAACCTGTCAGAGGCGCTTTAAGTTGATTTCAAGACACAGGCACCATAAATTGTTTGTTGTTGCTTTATAGTTCTAATCTATGATGCTCATGGATCACTTTTTTACATTTTGGACTTTTTTTTATCGCAAATTGATCTATAATGAAAAAGTCAACTTATTCCCATTGTATTAGTTTACATGGGCCAGCAGATCTCAACAGCAAATAAGTTCAACCTGGACTACAAAGCAGCTGTCTAAGTTTAATGATCAGGTTGAAAGTTTGTGAATTTACTGTTTAAAAATGTTATTCCAAAGTTCAATGTAATCAATAGGAAAAACTTGCTCTTGCTCCCATCTGGGAGTGTGACATTGTCTCACTGTAGAATCTGAAAGCCACCATTCATTCATTTTGTACCGCTTATTCCCGTTAGGGGTCGCGGGTGACTGGAGCCTATCCCAATGACTTTGGGCCTTAGGCGGGGTACACCCTGGACAGTGGCCAACTCATCGCAGGGCTGACACAGAGAGACATGGACAGACAACCATTCACTCTCACATTCATTCACTAGGGACAATTTAGAGTTCTCAATTAACCTCCACAGTCATGTCTTTGGACGGTGGGAGGAGCCGGAGAACCCGGAGAGAACCCACGGTAACACGGGGAGAACATGCAGACTCCACCCAGAGAGATCGTGTGATGTTGGGGTGGTCCGGGATCGAACCCACGATGTTGGGGTGGTCCGGGATTCTAACCCACGATCTCCTTATTGAGGAAGTTCGGATCCATCGCAAAAAGAAGCAAAAGTGAGCGGAGCGGTATGAGGTGAATATACTTCATTAATCCCTTGTGTGGTAAATACAGTCTTCCTCTGGGGAAACCTGTCAGGAGCACAGAGCTGCTGCAGTACAGAACTCAAGGAACCATCTCCAGCGCTCGGTCTAGTCTTGGTCAGGACCTTCGCTGGAGGATTTTACCTGCTGTAAATGTTTTGGGTTGATGGGGAAGCAAGAGTCAAACAGAAAGACCCAGGAGTCTTTACAGTACGTCACTGTAAGTGTTATCACAAAAAAGTGAGTGGTCCGGACCATTCTGGACGATGCTGAAGCCCCGCCCCCTCGTGTGCAAACGGTCCTAACTATGGAGAGCTGTGTGGGGGGGGGGGATTCAAAAACTCAACTGTGAGTGGTTAAATGAGAAGAGAAAACAATCATAACATGTTTCAAAAGCTCTTAAAAAGCTGATTTTGCATAATATGTCTACATTGGGGAATGTAGGCGGATTCAGAATACACCCATTTCAGTTAAAATGTATGTTACTGCTGTAAATAAGTTGAATTATAAATAACATAGATTAAATATAAAAACATTCAGTACAAATGTTGTCCGTATAAGTCATTTGTTTCCCATTGAACTCTAAATTAAGTTCAAAAAGGATCATATTTTACCACATGTTTCTCCTGATGTGTGTTAATAAACGTTAATATCTGCTCCTCCTCGTGACCCGCGCCGCTGCTAGCTCTCGTCGCTAACCTGACCTTTGGCTGGGATCAGTAAAAGTCACAGCCATTATTGACGCAGTGGGGGCGCGGTGATTAGCTCTGATTAATGAACACACATTTGTACCTGGAACTGCAAAGCGCCTTAATGTCAAGTTTTACATACTGCCGCGGAGCTGACAGGTGGTGCAGATAGTGTTAGGACGGCCGCGCTGGGCCTCCTGAGGCTCAGCAGGTCAATATCGATCTTATTAAGCTGTATGGACATTTATTTGAACTTTTACACGTGTTATAGTGTCGTTTCCTCATCACAGCTATAGAGCGTGATTAGAAGCTTAGGTTCAGGTAAAATCAGTGGCATTGAAGGATGGGTCAAATGCAGACGACAGACGGGGGCAATAAAGTGTACCTTAATGTTAATTTAAAGAGCTTGTACCTGATTTTTACTGCTCTGAAACGGGAAAAACAGAACTACTGTAGTCCATGTGCCGGATTTTTTGCATGTAATAAAGTAAAATCTGTGTAAAAATAAGAGTACATTCATACTATTCCGGAAGTTGCCGTGGGCGTCGCCATCTTTTTCCCGTTGTATCAGTGTACGTGCGGCAGGCGAGCTCAACAAAAAATAAGTTCTACACGGACTAGAAGGAAATCGGTCCACCAGCCATAGGTGACCACACCTCCCCCCACTGACCACGCCTTCTCAGATTGGCCACGCCTCCTCAGATTGGCCACGCCTCCTCAGATCTTGTCACACTGACCATGCCTCCTCCACAAACTGACCATGCTTTCTCAGATCAACCACACCTCCTCAGACTGACCACGCCTTCCCAGACTGACCACACCTTCTCGGAGTGACCACACTTCCTCGACTGAACACGCCTCCTCGACTGACCACGCCTTCCCAGACTGACCACACCTCCTCGACTGAACACGCCTCCTCGACTGTCCGCGACTCCTCGACTGACCACACCTCCCCCCACTGACCACGCCTTCTCAGATTGGCCACGCCTCCTCAGATTGGCCACGCCTCCTCAGATCTTGTCACACTGACCATGCCTCCTCCACAAACTGACCATGCTTTCTCAGATCAACCACACCTCCTCAGACTGACCACGCCTTCCCAGACTGACCACACCTTCTCGGAGTGACCACACTTCCTCGACTGAACACGCCTCCTCGACTGACCACGCCTTCCCAGACTGACCACACCTCCTCGACTGAACACGCCTCCTCGACTGTCCGCGACTCCTCGACTGACCACGCCTCCTCAGACTGACCACGCCTCCTCACACTGACCACGCCTCCTCACATTGACCACGAGGGTCCGTGTGTGGGACGATGATGTCAGTGCCTCGCTTCATGATTTCAACTTGTTTTCAGCTCCTAAGGAACACGTCACCATCAAACCACAGACAGTTCAGAAGAGGCTCTCAGGTAACAGCCCAAACGTAATAAATGAAGACAAGTCATATCAATCATGACATGTAGTTATATAAATGGTGCTATACTTGTTAAAACATGACAACTTAAACAGTTCACTGATGCTGCCAAAATTAGCATTTAAAAAGGGTCCAAATAAACTATAATGACGCTAAAAGATGAATGTAATAAGTTTCTGGACCTGTAAAACTATGATCATATTCTTAATAAAATGATAATTAAAGAAAAAAGTAATGCCTTTTCAGATGGGTCTCCATAAACCTGATGTTGTAACACAGGAGACTATTGTGCTCACAGTTGGAGGACAGTAGGAGTGGTGACCCAAACTTCCCCGATGGAACAAAGCTCTTCTTTCACAGAGGTGTCCAGGTGTCTTTTAATTTTATTCATCCTGGCGTTGGCAGCCATTAGTGGTTTTGTCTGTGCCCGAGCTGCGTGTGGGCGGCCGAGCAACAATTAAAGCTTTGTTAAGACTATTGAGAGCTGATAAAAGTGCGCTTAAAGCCGGCGATACAGCGCACTCTCGTTACTGTAATTACTATTAAACCATTTAACCTTGAAGAGAGTGCCGCGGGAGGTGGAGGCGCACAAACAAACCGCTGATATTAGCAGATGTCAGAGAGTGGGAGAAGCACAATATTTACTTTTCAATGGAGGATAATGACGCTTTGCTTTGGTGTCGATTGTTGGATTTATTAAACACTATTGTTTTCTTCTGAAGAAAGAAGAAGAAAAATAAATAGCGTGTGTGTTTAATAAATGTTGTGAAATTGAAACATAATTAACATTCAAAATATTCAGAAATGTTATATTGTACACATATGTTTGAAGTGTTCAGTTCCATTCTGGCTTGATGCTTCATAACAATGAATGCGGCACCAGCAGCAGGTGACTGAATGGGTACCATCTCTTCTCATGACAAAAAGTTCCTTCCTGATTCCTGGGCAGGATGGGGCCTTTCTACTTTTCCACTTTTAACTGGCCCTGGCCCCTCAGACTGGTTCTCTTTAGAGCAGTGGTTCTCAAACTTTTTCAGTCGCGACCCCAAAAATAACAATGGCTCACATTCGCGACCCCCAAAACACAAAAAAGAGGCAATACGTAAAGTGATGAATTAGCCTTATATCTAATGTTAGATTTTATTTTGAGAATTTAGACCTAGAAAAATGACTTTTATGGCTAACAAATGGGAATCTACATTTACCACTGCATTTGAAGAGTGTCCAGCCTTGTTTAACACTATTGTATCAATATTTCCCCATCATCTGGGGACCCCCGGAAATCATTTTGTGACCCCCATTGGGGTCCCGACCCCTAGTTTGAGAACCACTACTTTAGAGCACGTTGGAACAATTATTTTCATGATGCCTGTGTCTCCATGTCCAAGTCCAGAGGCTGAGCTCCGCTACATGAGAAACTGACGTCACCCAAACATAACTCATGTTTTGTTAATAAACAAACTTTAAATTGAATCTGAATTACACTTTTTAAACACGAGGTTGATTCACAAAAAGATGTTTAGTAATTCCAAGTTTGTTGCTGTGAGACGTGGCTAAAGCTAGAGTAAACAGGAAACTACCTCTGGTTGCCCTCAGCTTTTTCTACTATTCCCCTTCTCTGCAAAGCCTCTAGGCTACAATACAAAGATGTACAGATTGGAACCGTCTTTTATCTCACAGATGAATGAACATGACTGACATTCTGCCAATAAATAACAGTCATTTTCATTCATTTGTTCCTGTTACAGGTCGTGGGTGACTGGAGCCTATCCCAGTGACTTTGGGCCTTTGGCGGGGTACACCCTGCACAGTGGTCAGCTCGTCGCAGGGCCAACACAGAGACACAGACAGACAACCATTCACTCTCACATTCATTCACAGTTGCCAATTAACCTCCACATGTGTTTGGACGATGGGAGGAAGCTGGAGAACCCGGAGAAAACCCACAGGGAGAACATGCAGACTCCACCCAGAGAGATCATGTGATGTTGGGGTGGTCCAGGAATGCAACCCACAATCTCCTCACTGGGAGGCAGGACCACTCTGCCACTTTGCACACCCAACTGTCATTTTATCATCACTAAACCTGACTTCAGCTCCTATTGTTAAACAGAAAGTGGGAGTTATTTATCCAGATTACTATTGTACTATTTCCCCATCAACCCAAAAAACCATGCACAGTAGTTGACTCGTCCAGCCTGGTCCTCAGGCCTCATGAGGCAGGTGTTACACTGTCTGTGGATGCAAGGGATGTGCCAGTCCATTCACTCCACTCTACTGCTCTAAAAGTATTGATACTTCTAAAAAAGTACAAATGGATTATTGTCATGAGGATGCATCATAGCATTTACATTTATTACATGAATTCATTTCAAATTATTTTTGTAGCGCCCAAAATCACAACACCAGTTGCCTAGATCGGTGACAAGTAGAAAACAGTGTTCAAACAAATTGATTAAATTTGACTGTCCCAGAGCGCCCCCTGTCCTTGATCCTCCTTCTCTCAAGGAAAAACTACAAAAAACCCTGTGGGAAAAAGTAGAAACCCCAGGGAGAACCACATGAAGGAGAGATCCTCCTCCCCCTCTAGTGTGGAGAGTTCCTCCAGGCAGATGAGGAACAGTACATCTAGTGTAGAGAGAGTTCCTCCAGACAGATGAGGAACAGTACATCTACTGTAGAGAGAGTTCCTCCAGACAGATGAGGAACAGTTCATCTAGTGTAGAAAGAGTTCCTCCAGGCAGATGAGGAACAGTTCATCTAGTGTAGAGAGTTCCTCCAGGCAGATGAGGAGCATCTACAGGTCAGGGTCGTGAGGGAGCAGTGCCGTACAAAGTGACACTACAAACTGTAAAACCACTTTCATTATTATGCACTGACACACATGAGTGTTCCTCCAGCTCTTACATTCAATGATTGTTGATATTTGTAAGAAATTCAATGTTTGGACAACTTTTTTGTTTTAATAATCAGGAGTGTTGAAGCCCAATGGCCCCATGAGGCTCTGCAGAAATTATCATTGTTGCAAATGTTACAATGACACAGGTACGGCTCGGTGGGACAGCTCCATCTGGGCGAATGAGGCGGAGCTGGTTACCATGTGACCTGCGGGGGGCAGGGGGCAAACCTGTCGTCCAAGTAATACTGGACCCGAAACTTGTGCAGAATCAAAATCAGAAACGGTTTATTGCCCTTGTCAATGATCAAAATTCACAAACATAGGAACTTGCTTCGGCGTAAGGTGCAACATAAAACAATGAATAAAATATATAAAAGAGGCATGCATAAAATTAAGAATAAAATAAAATAGATTAAGACTATATACAGAAACGTACAGTTGGCAGACAGTAGAGTTGGCAGAGACTCTAACATAGAAAACATGGAAAGAAGAATATTGAGTGTGAAAGGATGTGCGGAGGTGAATGTGGGGGATGGGGTCGTGGCTGAGTGTGTGGACAGCTGGCCAGTGTGTGTTTGTGTGTGTTTGTGTGTGTTCCATTTCATTTTTGTTGGACCTCACTGGTTTTTGGCTCTGCTCTGTTTGGGTGTTTTAATGAAGAAAAAAAGAAGTTTTAAATATGTTGTTTCCAGACTTTTTTTTCATTTGTACAAATACATAGATTTAATACAGACTTAAAATTGGAATCAAATCATAAGGTATTGCACACTGCTCCTGAGAGGGTTAAACTGAGCAGTAAAAAACAAGTCCAAAATAAAGTCTCAAAGTCAAGTTTCAAAGCATGAAAGGAAGAACCAGTATTGCCAGAGTCAGGACTAAACATGGACCGGCCTCCTGCTGGTGCCAGAGTCAGGACTAAACATGGACCGGCCTCCTGCTGGTGCCAGAGTCAGGACTAAACATGGACCGGCCTCCTGCTGGTGCCAGAGTCAGGACTAAACATGGACCGGCCTCCTGCTGGTGCCAGAGTCAGGATTAAACATGGACCGGCCTCCTGCTGGTGCCAGAGTCAGGACTAAACATGGACCGGCCTCCTGCTGGTGCCAGAGTCAGGACTGAACATGGACCGGCCTCCTGCTGGTGCCAGAGTCAGGACTAAACATGGACCGGCCTCCTGCTGGTGCTAGAGTCAGGACTAAACATGGACCGGCCTCCTGCTGGTGCCAGAGTCAGGACTAAACATGGACCGGCCTCCTGCTGGTGCCAGAGTCAGGACTGAACATGGACCGGCCTCCTGCTGGTGCCACAGTCAGGACTAAACACGGACCTGGACTAAACACGGACCGGCCTCCTGCTGGTGCCAGAGTCAGGACTAAACATGGACCGGCCTCCTGCTGGTGCCAGAGTTAGGACTAAACATGGACCGGCCTCCTGCTGGTGCCAGTCAGGACTAAACATGGACCGGCCTCCTGCTGGTGCCAAAGTCAGGATTAAACATGGACCGGCCTCCTGCTGGTGCCAGAGTCAGGACTGAACATGGACCGGCCTCCTGCTGGTGCCAGAGTCAGGACTGAACATGGACCGGCCTCCTGCTGGTGCCAGAGTCAGGACTGAACATGGACCGGCCTCCTGCTGGTGCCAGAGTCAGGATTAAACATGGACCGGCCTCCTGCTGGTGCCAGAGTCAGGACTAAACATGGACCGGCCTCCTGCTGGTGCCAGAGTCAGGACTGAACATGGACCGGCCTCCTGCTGGTGCCACAGTCAGGACTAAACACGGACCTGGACTAAACACGGACCGGCCTCCTGCTGGTGCCAGAGTCAGGACTAAACATGGACCGGCCTCCTGCTGGTGCCAGAGTTAGGACTAAACATGGACCGGCCTCCTGCTGGTGCCAGAGTCAGGACTAAACACGGACCGGCCTCCTGCTGGTGCCAAAGTCAGGGCTAAACACGGACCGGCCTCCTGCTGGTGTCAGTGTCAGGACTAAACATGGACCGGCCTCCTGCTGGTGCCAGAGTCAGGACTAAACACGGACCGGCCTCCTGCTGGTGCCAGAGTCATACTAAACATGGACCGGCCTCCTGCTGGTGCCAGAGTCAGGACTAAACACGGACCGGCCTCCTGCTGGTGCCAGAGTCAGGACTAAACACGGACCGGCCTCCTGCTGGTGCCAGAGTCAGGACTAAACATGGACCGGCCTCCTGCTGGTGCCAGAGTTAGGACTAAACATGGACCGGCCTCCTGCTGGTGCCAGAGTCAGGACTAAACATGGACCGGCCTCCTGCTGGTGCCAGAGTCAGGACTAAACACGGACCGGCCTCCTGCTGGTGCCAAAGTCAGGGCTAAACACGGACCGGCCTCCTGCTGGTGTCAGTGTCAGGACTAAACATGGACCGGCCTCCTGCTGGTGCCAGAGTCAGGACTAAACACGGACCGGCCTCCTGCTGGTGCCACAGTCAGGACTAAACACGGACCGGCCTCCTGCTGGTGCCACAGTCAGGACTAAACACGGGCCGGCCTCCTGCTGGTGCCACAGTCAGGACTAAACATGGACCGGCCTACTGCTGGTGCCACAGTCAGGACTAAACATGGACCGGCCTCCTGCTGGTGCCAGAGTCAGGACTAAACATGGACCGGCCTCCTGCTGGTGCCAGAGTCAGGACTAAACATGGACCGGCCTCCTGCTGGTGCCAGAGTCAGGACTAAACATGGACCGGCCTCCTGCTGGTGCCAGAGTCAGGACTAAACATGGACCGGCCTCCTGCTGGTGCCAGAGTCATACTAAACATGGGCCGGCCTCCTGCTGGTGCCACAGTCAGGACTAAACATGGACCGGCCTACTGCTGGTGCCACAGTCAGGACTAAACATGGACCGGCCTCCTGCTGGTGCCAGAGTCAGGACTAAACATGGACCGGCCTCCTGCTGGTGCCAGAGTCAGACTAAACATGGACCGGCCTCCTGCTGGTGCCAGAGTCAGGACTAAACATGGACCGGCCTCCTGCTGGTGCCAGAGTCAGGACTAAACATGGACCGGCCTCCTGCTGGTGCCAGAGTCATACTAAACATGGACCGGCCTCCTGCTGGTGCCAGAGTCAGGACTAAACATGGACCGGCCTCCTGCTGGTGCCAGAGTCAGGACTAAACACTGACCGGCCTCCTGCTGGTGCCAGAGTCAAGACTAAACATGGACCGGCCTCCTGCTGGTGCCAGAGTCAGGACTAAACATGGACCGGCCTCCTGCTGGTGCCAGAGTCAGGACTAAACATGGGCCGGCCTCCTGCTGGTGCCAGAGTCAGGACTAAACATGGACCGGCCTCCTGCTGGTGCCAGAGTCAAGACTAAACATGGACCGGCCTCCTGCTGGTGCCAGAGTCAGGACTGAACATGGACCGGCCTCCTGCTGGTGCCAGAGTCAAGACTAAACATGGACCGGCCTCCTGCTGGTGCCAGAGTCAGGACTAAACATGGACCGGCCTCCTGCTGGTGCCACAGTCAGGACTAAACATGGGCCGGCCTCCTGCTGGTGCCACAGTCAGGACTGAACATGGACCGGCCTCCTGCTGGTGCCAGAGTCAAGACTAAACATGGACCGGCCTCCTGCTGGTGCCAGAGTCAAGACTAAACATGGACCGGCCTCCTGCTGGTGCCAGAGTCAGGACTAAACATGGGCCGGCCTCCTGCTGGTGCCAGAGTCAGGACTAAACATGGACCGGCCTCCTGCTGGTGCCAGAGTCAAGACTAAACATGGGCCGGCCTCCTGCTGGTGCCAGAGTCAGGACTGAACATGGACCGGCCTCCTGCTGGTGCCAGAGTCAAGACTGAACATGGACCGGCCTCCTGCTGGTGCCAGAGTCAGGACTAAACATGGACCGGCCTCCTGCTGGTGCCACAGTCAGGACTAAACATGGGCCGGCCTCCTGCTGGTGCCACAGTCAGGACTGAACATGGACCGGCCTCCTGCTGGTGCCAGAGTCAAGACTAAACATGGACCGGCCTCCTGCTGGTGCCAGAGTCAAGACTAAACATGGACCGGCCTCCTGCTGGTGCCAGAGTCAAGACTAAACATGGGGAATCTGTGTCTGTTTGACTTGAATGCATTTATTCCGTTCTGTAAAGCACTTTTTACTTTTTGTACGAGGTGTGCTCTACAAATAAACCTTGTCTAGTTTTGTGCTGCTTTATATCATCTCTAGGACATCAGCCCTGACCTCACACTTTAGTTTGAATAATAAAGATTAGCGCTCTCATTAGCATCCGCTCTCTCTCTACGGTGTGGCCCTGAGACAGTGAGGGGCTTGAGTCTCGTTCTTCTTTTAATACCGTTTTCTTCCTCGTGTCTCAAACCTCATTCTGCTCCTGGTTCTTTCGACGTGAGCGGAGACGCTGAAACCATCTTCTGTTCAAGCACTCCTCTTTGTGTATCTGAAGGTAAACAAATAGTACAATACACGTGTGAGTCCCGCCTCAGAAGTGCCCCGTGCAGCGTGTCGTCTGGAGCACCACCTCTCGCACCTCTCCACTCGAGCCTCGGGAGCCGGCTCTCAGCAGGAGTGGAGACTTGGGCAGAAACAATGCGCCGTAAATGGCTGTGAGCGCTCCATTAGGCCTCGCTCGGCGCCGTTGTGTGTGTGCCGCGGCGGTGATGAGCTCTTGTAGGAGAGGTGCTAATCACACAGCGGCGGCGGCGCAGGATTAGCCGCTTTAGCTCCACTCGAGTCGCTAACAGGGCACTGACACCGGCGCTCTGAACAAACACTCGGCTACGGTTACATTTACTTATCCACTCCGACGCCCCCTCTCTCCCTCCCTCCGTCTCCCTCTCTCTCTCCCTCTCTTCTTCCCTCTCTCTCTCCCTCTCTTCTTCCCTCTCTCTCTCACTTCCTCCCTCTCGGTCTCTCTCTCTCTCCCTCCCTCCCTCTCTGTCTCTCTCTCCCTGTCTCCTTGTCTCTCTCCCCCTCCCTCTCTCTCCCTCCCTCCCTCTCCCCCTCCCTCTCTCTCCCTCCCTCTCTCTCTCCCTCTCTCTCTCACCCTCCCTCTCTCTCTCCCTCCCTCTCTGTCTCTCTCTCTCTCACCCTCTCCCCCTCCCTCTCTCTCGCCCTCTCCCTCACTCTCTCTCCCTCCCTCTCTCCCTGTCTCTCTCCCCCTCCCTCTCTCTCTCACCCTCCCTCTCTCTCTCCCTCCCTCTCTGTCTCTCTCTCTCTCACCCTCTCCCCCTCCCTCTCTCTCGCCCTCTCCCTCACTCTCTCTCTCTCCCTCTCTCCCTGTCTCTCTCCCCCTCCCTCTCTCTCCCTCCCTCTCTCCCTTCCTCTCTGTCTCTCTCTCTCTTACTCCCTCCTTCCCTCTCTGTCTCTCTTCCCTCCCTCTCCCTCTCCCTCCCTCCCTCTCTCCCTCTCTCTCCCTCTCTCTCTCTATCGCCCTCTCTCTCCCCCTCCCTCTCTCTCTCCCTCTCCCTCTCTCTCTCTCTCTGCCTCGTATTATCCTGTGCAGACGACACACTCGTGAAGGTGTGCAGGATTTTTAAAGATTTGTGATAAACTAGAAATACTTTGTGTGTGTTTGTGATAAGTGGACGAGTGCAGGAGAACAAACTGTCATCATTCTCATCATAAGCTTTACTCTGGACACTCCATGGAGGTGAGACACTACAGGCAAAAGTCATTTTTTTCAATTTTAGTTTTTTTGGTCAGTTTGTTCTCTCAGCATATCGAATTTCATGTGGAAACAACAAACTTGTCAAATCTACTCTTAAAAATGTTTTATTACTTCATTGAATCCATAGATTTCTCTGGGACGCTGGAACTTCAAAGGCCATTTTCTTAAAATGCATTTTTCTCCCTCGAGACATAAAGATCAGCCTAAAGTCGCTCCCACACCAAACTGTACAATCTGGACTCAACAAGATTTGGGCAAAACGTGCCAAAACGTTTTTGATATCTAATTTTAAAACTGATTTATTGAAGTGTAAATTAGGAAAATTAGGCTAAATTTGAATTTTTAGGATCATTTTCAGTCATATCTAGTTTACTAAAAAAAACAATAAATAAGAAATGCAAAATCCCCTCTGTAAAGCTTTTGTAACTAACATGTACAAATTGAATTAAGAAATTAGAATTCTGATTTAAATGTCCCAAATATGTGTATTTTTGGCCATTTTTCTTAATTTCAATATGAAAACATGTCATGATGAAAAACTTGTAATATATTTTTTTCTTACATTTATGTGAATAAACTACATGAGAGGTTTGAAATTGATATCTTTAAATGTAAGCTTTTCCCCCATTCACCTGTAGTGTGTGATATTCTGCAGAGGCTCAGACGATTTTGTCTCGTTGCAGGTTGACATTTCATTTTCTATCCATCTATCTATTTTTTTTTCTTTTTATATATCAATCCCCAGAGTACAAAAGCAGATATTTAGAATCCACACACAGACCATTTCTAACTATATATAAAACACAACATTTAACAGCTAACAAACCCAAACAGATCTTTGCAGAGAAACATCAAGGTCAACTGTAATATGTAATGCTTATTGTGAGATTTTATTTGACTTTATCAAAAATAAGTGTGATGAAAGTTTCTTAACAAACTCTACTTAACTTAAATGACTGGCCATGATTGACCCAAATTCAGCAAATGACTCAAACTGGGGAACCAGGGGCAATTATTAGAGCAATTAAAAAAAATGATAAAACGCAAATATACTACAAAAACAAACAGCACATAATGAAGAGTTTCACATAAATGTAAGAAAAACATATTACACGTTTTTCATCATGTAATGTTTTCATGAAGAAATAAGGTATTTTATGTGTAATGTGTGTGTGTAAAATGGCCAAAAATTCACATTTTTGGGACATTTAAATCTGAAAAATGGACAGAACCAGGTTAAAATGTCTTGGTTCATTTTGTACTCGTATTAGTTACACACAAAAAAGAGGAGATGATTTTGGATTCTTTTTTTTAGTTTTGGCTGAAAATGTTTCTAAAAATTCAAATTTTGCCTCATTTTTCAATAAATCTGTTTTAGAATTAGATATTTAAAAATCCTTCTGTACATTTCGTCAAAATCGTGTTAGGATCTACTTTAGGCTGATCTTTATGTCTCAAAGGAGGAAAAATGCATTTTAAGAAAACGGCCTTTGAAGTTCCAATGTCCCAGAGAAAAATATGGATGAAGTGGATTCAATTAAACAATAAAACTAAAACTAAAATCTTCAGGAGCAGATTGCACAGGTTTGTTGTCTCCACATGAAAGCCAAAATGTTTAGAGACCAGGCTGACCAAAAAATATGAATTTGAAAAAAGTGCGTTTGGGCTGTTTTTGAATGAGGACCAACATGTGACGCCTGATGGCGGGAAAGCGTGGCATAAATGATTATTACAAGTGCATCTTTGAAATTTAAACAGATTTTACTCATAAAATCTTCAACATTGCATCAAACTCTGTTCTGTGGAATGTTCCAGGCAAAGCATCTCCATGGAGACGAGCAGGCGGGGGATCCAGGGAAACCAGAGAAAGCTAGAGTGCTTTAGAGGGACGGTCTGCTGTGGCTGCTTATTCAAAGGTACGAAGTTTAGGGTAAAAGTAAGAAAAGGGTTAAGGTGAGGGGGGAGGTTAGGGGAAGGATTAGGGCCGGGTCCAAACTTTTTTTATCGAGGGCCCCATATTGAAACGTGCACGTAAATGAAGGCCACAATTCGGGAGTAAAAACTTTGAGTCATTCAAAAAAGTAGCTTTTATCTTAGCTTTTAATGTGCAACCTAGTAAGATATTCCTTGTTGACTATAAACCTGCCCTGTCGACCGCTCAGTCGACTAATAGACGGTGTGACAAAAATATATAAAACTATAAAGAATCCCCATGTATCTGACCCAAACTGCACTGAAAAGAACGAGAGGAACTAGGAAACAGTGTATGTTTAAATCTTCAGCGAACTCCTTTCAATATAAATAAATAGATTAGTCGATTTATGAAACTCTTGGTCGACTGAGACACCATCGACCAATGAATTGACTAAAGACTGAAGGGTTACAGCCCCAGTGCAACCACACCTTCAGTCTCAGAGCTTTAATATCAGGAAGCCGAGGATTTTAAGCCTGTTGTAAAATAAATAAGGTGACGCTTTAGATTAAGGTTCCTTAGTAAACTATTTATTATGCATTAATAAGCGCTCGTTATTTGTTTATAAGCACTTATAAGGCATTTACAATCATTTATCACATGATTATTGATAAAATAATAATACGCAGCTTATTGGTGCTCTGCACATGTGCTTTATTAACACATCAATGTTTTTAGTTATTGGTTTATTAATATTTATAAGGTATTATAAGTGAATGAATAATCAGCTAATGTTTAATAACACATAATAAATAGCTTACCAAGGAACCTAAATCTAAAGCGTTACCACTAATGATAATAATAACATTAGGAATAATAATAATAATAACAATAATAATCATGTGGAACAAAAAGGTTTGTAAAGGGTAAGATCAGGATAATTGTCAGAGAAAAGGGTTCAGTTAGGGTTTAGGTTAGGAAAATTGGCAAACATTTAAGCAGCAATAACTTTAAAAAACAAACAAAAAACCCAAATGTATCACATACTAACCTTAGCTCATCTTATGCTATAAAAGTAAATGTAAACCAGTCAAAAATAGAAGAGTTTAGGCAGTAAGATGTAATATGAAATGATCACATCAAACTCTAGAACATGAATGAAACCTGCCCGTCTTGCCTTCGCTAAACGGCTAAAAAATATGACTTTTTTACAAATCCCATTCCGTTCCTGCCAACTCTGTCAATTCCCATTCTTCAAAGTGTCTCAAACTTCGCCGAGGCCTGCCGTACTTTTCCCCCAAACTCTAAAGTAGCTGCGTGCGTGCGTCGCCGTTCTGCAGGTGAGCTTTTGTGGATCCAAATCAATTTGTGTTGTTGTTTTTGTGATGACAGTTAAATACACTTTGGGAAATGAGGTGAGTGAAACCTATAAAATGAAGTTTGCTTCCAGCTGAATAGTTAATTTGGTGCATTGAGCGCGGCGCGTGTGAGGGGGAATAATGACAGCGTTTGGCGTTGTTTGATCATCCTCGGCAAATCTGAATGCCAAATTTGTTTTGCAGGTGTTGCTCATGGAATAATTGAGCTGCATAATGTGGACAAGGTGCTGCTAGCGCACTACACTTAATACGCATTTAAAACGGCAAACTCCGGCATCACCGCGGCGACCGGCAATCAGGCGACAAATGGAGGCGGCTCGGAAATATTGGGAACACGGCGGAATGTTGGAAACGGATGTGTGATTTTGTGTTTTATAAAGTGTGATAACAGGACATACATTTTGGTAAATGTTGAGTCTTTGCGCGGGATTGTATTTTTCGTATGGATTTTGTTTTTCACGTTTAGATTAAGCAGACATTTTATCAAATCTGAAGTGACAGGTTGAGACGCCAAATTAACTATTTTACCAAATAAATGATGCATGATTAGACCGACTAAACCAGTGAGAAGTTTATCTGTAATGAGAGAAATCATTTAGAAATAATAAGACCATTTTAGCCCAGTCAAGTTATCAGGATTTAGTCAAATAATTCCTTTTAGTTTCAGTTTGTAGAAATAACATGCTAATTTAGTTAAACCAAATCCAAAAAGGTTTTAGTTTTTAGTTTTAATTATTGAATGAATGAATGAATATTTAATTTTGAGCATATGAGCAAACTTTACAGAAGGAATTAAATATGAAATGGCACCGTGCAAAAATCTACATTTAGTTGTTAGTTTGTTAGTAGTTTCATATTGACAAACATTATGACTAAAATATTACACTGTTTTAACATTAATATAAAGAAAAACAGCCACTGAGCTCAGACTCATTTTTGATCTACACCAAACGCAAAATTAAGTAATTAACATATATTAATATATGGACATATATTGCACCATTAAAACGATTTTTGTTGATGCTGTTTTGTTTATAATTGTTAATTTCTATTCTATTCTAAAATGTTGCTAGATTTTCATCACTCAAACTCATAGATGTGTAAAAAAAAAAAAAAAAAAATCTTCATAAACATAAAAAATCAAACAAATAAATTCAGAGTAATCAGATTAATCATATGAACGTGTCGACATTAACAAGTGTGTTTAGGAAGAACCAGAAGGGGCCAAAAGCAAACGTTGCGAGAGCTGTTTTTGTTTTTGTCCAAAGGTTTATTTGACAGCACAGATGTACAGTGAAATGGGGAGAGAGAGGAAAGAGACATTCAGCAAATGGTCGAGGGCACACATGTGAAACATCCTTATCCTCTGCACCAGCAGGAACACATTTCTAATTTCTATATCATTATTCAGTTCAAACCATCACCAAAGGTAAAGGTTTGGACCAGCAGTACAAAATGAGCTCACTCCAGGAGTGAGCTGAGGCTGATTTTGGTGTGGATTTTCAGCACCACGGTCAGCTCCTCATCCTCGGCTCCCGCTCCACACTGAGTCGGACGGTTGTTACAGCGGCTGCTCTTTGTTTGGCCCGAGTGAAGGATCTGGCACACGATTCATCCAAGGCACAGTCACAGTGTATGAGGCGACGAGGACGAGATAAAAGGTTCAAATGTGACATCTGTGTTTTATGTATAAATGCAATTTATTTGGACAATTATCAATACCTATTTTATTCATAAAACACAACACAGTTGACAAACGTGCTGAACAGCAGGTAATGAAGTAATACACAAACAGTTCTATTAGTGAATAAAAACACATCGGTGCAAATTTAGAATAATCTTCATAGTATTTTTAAAGCAGGAACAAAGACTCCTTCATTAATACCTGAACCCTAACTCTTACTTAACTCTACTTCATTAAGCAGTTACTAAGCCTGAATTATTCTTTATTCGACTCTTTGTTCATCATGAATTAAATCTTTATTAAAGCTATTAAAAGTGCAAGTATTTAAAGTGTTATCAATGTTTTTTATTATTTTGTGACATAACAAACAAACAAACCCTGCTGTATTCTGCAGCTAGAAAAAAGTGAAATGTATAATTTCAGAAGTAAATCCCTCCGTCCCTGAATCACGAGAACTGTTTTGGAGGCACATTTCTAAGCGTCTCTCCAAACAAAGCGCTCGCTGCAGTAAACACTCTGTCGACAATGGCAGTTAGCTCCACACCTGCCTCCCGCGCTAATATCCTTTAAACCTCCACATAAGGTATAACTTCCATAGGGCTTACAATACCATTTGCGCTAATAAATTCTTCTGGCAGCGGCGAGTGCAAGCTGCTTGTCGAGGGGCCCCTGGAGCGGAGCACGGGGGCCGAGGAGAGGGGAGGGGAGGGGGGAGAGGAAGCCCCGAATATGAGGATGAATGTGGGGAGTCCTCCAGGAGAGCGGCCCCGGCACACGGGCCCCGGCACACCTCCACACTGGAAACATCCCACTGTTTCATCTTCATTTAGAGCCTGTGTGTTTGGACGGACGCACCGGGCTGAAGGAGGAGACGGAAACAGTTACACTTCAGGTTTAGTGGATGTTTGAGAGGTCGATGTTGCAAAAGTCAGGCTGTTTGAGCTGACTTGGCAGCCTTGGAATTGTGCTTTGGAAAAAAAAAAATAGTGTGTACAGAAGGGCTGGGCGATGTGGCAAAAAAATGATCAGGATTTTCTTGGCGCCAGATCATGATTTCAGTTTTATCACGATTCATGTTCACTTTGTATTTTTCTATTGCCTTTGATAGAGCTGCACCATTTAGTAAAAATATCTCATTTTGATTTTTCTGACCAGTGCGATCAAATTCACTTATTCACTTCATTTAAAACATTTCACATTTCAGTTGTGTTTGTCATATTTAAATGCGTCTTTGTCACTTTTAGTCGCGTTTTGGTGCATCGAGTTGCGTTTGTGTTTTGTACGTGCATTTTTGACGCTTTTGATTGCATTTTTATCACTTTTGGTCGTGCTTTTGTGGCTTGTTTCAGAACATGTTTGTACAAATCCAAACTATAGTACAGTTTTTATTCAAATCAAAGCGAGACATTTTGTTGTTTGTTGAAGAAATTATTGCACTTCAAAAATTGTAGCCTTTGCGATTTAATAGCATCCATTAAAATGTGTGGATTTGATTTAATTGTGCAGCTCTGGCCTTTAAGAGGTAAATAAAGTCATCTGCTCAGAGGCTTCAGAGGCTAAACAACAGGAGAAAAAGTGTGTTTGAACAGACAGCTGCATTAAAGAGACAGTGAATCAAGATTTGACGATTTTCACAAAAATTGCAGATTGTCACTGGGACGAGCTCACGGTTCGATTTTTATCACTCAGCCCTGGTGTACAGTAAGTGATGCATTTTAAAGTGTGACATGCAGGGTTTTCCAGAGTACACAAAATCAGGAGTCGAGTCATAAAACTGTGGCCAACTTCAATCTGAAAGTTACGACCACCTTATCGTTACCATTTAAAGCACAGTGAGCCTGGTTATATTAAAGACTTTACTCAATGTTTTGCTTTTTTGTCTCCAGTTTGACAGTTTGAGTAAAGTTTATCCACGTGCCGCTCTGACCTGTTTTTCCTAAAACGTGTGACTAAAATTCAAACTGAAGCTGTTTCTGAACCCTTTGGACACAGACTATGGTCTGGACTCTTTGTGAAGCTGAGACTCTGTAGTTTTGGCCTCTGTGTCTGATGTACTCTGATTACACTTGGAAACAATCTCTGCTCAGAGGATTTCAGACTTATAAAGTCTGCCTACATTTTCTTTGTGAAATATATGAGAAAGTGAAGCTGGTGTCTGTAGATTTTGCCTGACTGACACTACTTCTGTCTTTCACAGCTGAAGCTAATTTAACAAAAAAATGAGTTTTAGGGATTTGTAATAAAGTAAAAAAGTCCAGGCAGAATCTGTATAAAAGTCCTATTACATTTTTTTTTTTCCCTCGTAAGTAGCCATATTTGTTTTGATATGGACGGACCATGTGCTTTTTAAGACCAGGCTCAAAAAACGTTCCTCTTTGAAACAGTTTATGGTCAGGCCAGTTTGGAACAGAAATAAAACTCTACAGTTTTAAATCCGCTGCCCCAGGACTGACTCAGCTGGAGGAAGAATGGAGCTGAACACCGTCCTCTGGTTCTTCTACTTTCATCAACAATATTTAAGATTTTAGTTCAACTGTAGTGTTCATTGCTGTTCACATGTTTTTCTCTCTCCACTTCCCCGGAGAATGGCGACTGTTTCAGACACTGCTCCAGTGATGACCCCCTCCTCCCCCCCCTCACGACACTGACCTGTGACCTGGATGTTCCCATCTGCCTGGAGGAACTCTCTGCACTGGATGAACTTACTTTTTCCCACAGGGCTTTTTATGTTTTTTTTATGGAGGGTCAATTGCTAAATATTTTAACTGCTTTCTACCTGTGGCCCATCGAGGCAACTGTGACCATGTGATTTTGGGTGCTACAAAAATAAATTGATTTGATCCTGACTGGCTAACGCATCTGTCAATCCCGACCAGACTGATACCAATCTGTTTAAAAAGATAGATATATAATTCAGGACTTGGAAATGTGACATGTGCGCAATGCTACTAAAGCGACACACTTCAGCCTCCTCGTCAAGTATGAATGTGGTGTGTGTGGGAGGGGCCCATGGTGCCGATCAGTCTACTTCAGGCTGCTTTGGCAGTTTAGAGTTCGGATTGTGTAGAACTGCCATATAAAAGACCAGATGACAATATTCCAGTTGATGTGTCCTTCTTCACTCTGTTTCTTAGTATACCCCAGAAAACAATTATAAAATGTAAGCTAAATAAGATGCCCCCTCAGCGTGATACAAACTGTCACACACAGATCAATGGAAATCATGACCTCCATGACATGGAGCAGCACATGGAGAAATACTGGAAAAGATGGGACTGTTTGAGTTAAATAGATAGATAAAACATTTAAATAATAATACATGATAATAAATACTTTGTACACAGTGAAATTTCCATAAAAATAAAGCTACACACAACAAAAAAGACCAAATGATAACCTCTTAAAATGCACATTTTTTTCTAATTCTGACTTTGTTTGGTGGGATTGTTTCTGCCATAAATCTGTGTCATAATGTTACACCAGTCAAGTGGCAATTTGTTTAAAATAAAAGAAATATAAAAGTTGAAATTGACAGGAAGTAGTGCTGATCTCTAAAACAGAACCCTCTGTGATGTCATCAACATTTGACGTTCCATCAAAAATGCAGACAATTTACAGCAACAGATGCATTTTTCTGACATTCAACAAAAATAAAAGTGTTATCAGGTCTTATTATTTGCCAATTCCTAACTTTTGTGTAATTTTTATAGATTTTGGCAATTGTTTACAGTATTGTTGCTAGGTAACAGTTGTGTTCTCTATCTACTGTATGTCATAATTGTGCTCATGTTCAACCAGGAAGTGACATTATTTACTTCACAAAAACTCTCAAATTGGGGACAAATAGACAAAATGTTCAGTCAAACCTTAAACATAATCATGGTCATTATGTTTTAGTAAAATGTGTCGCCAAACCAGTCTCATGTGCCTTAAAATTATGTTTCATTCAAGATTTTAAAATAACTTTTGGACACAACTGGTATTTTAGTTTACTTTATACTAAATGCTGGGAGCTGAAATGATCAAAAGTCCCAAAAAAAAAGGTGTGGAATTAAAACTAACACCTAAAGAAAACAAGAAAAGCAGAGAAATGTGGTCTTTTTCAGATCTCAATAAGCAGACTGCCACAGCGTAATCATTTATTCAAACATGTACGGACACCTCAGTTTGTTTTTGATGAGTAAACAACACTCTAACATGTTTAGAAGAGGAAAAAGTTGAATTTGCACCTTTAGAAATGCCCTTTTTAACAGAGTATATCATTGACTCTTCTCAGTTCGGTCTTCCTCCGCTCAGGACAAATCAGGCTTAACTCGCAGCATCCTCCTGAGTATATCTCTGCGTAATATCCCGAACACACACGAGCCCTCCTCCCGCACACACCGTTAGCGCATACCGTTAGCGTTAGCTGCGTGGCGTTGGTGGTCATTAGGGGGAGCCGTGCCAGGATCGCCCCGCTCTCTGCTGCTGCCGCCGCTGCTGGTGCATCCTCCTCCTCCTCAGCTTATCCGCTAACCCACACTGGTGTTAAATCCACGCCGAGGATCCAGGCGCTTTCCGGAACACAATGCCCCGCTCCGAAAGCCCGTTAAGGAGTCGGGCCGTTAATGTCATTAGAGAGAGGAGAGGCGTACCACACAAGACCGGCAGCGCCAAAGTGACTGCAGTGTGGAAAGAGGAAGGAGTGAGAGTGAGGAGAATGTGCAATATTAAGCCTGTTTGGAGGGGACGGCAGGTGTGGGGCGACGTGTCCGAGGCCTTGGTGCACTTCGAGCTGGGACGCCTGGACTAACTCAAGAATCGTGGACTAAGGCAAGGCTAAATTATACTTATCTGTTTGAAATTATTTATTTGGTAAATTTTAATAAGCAGCTTAAAAAATATGTATTCAATATGCTTAAAGGTGGACTGTGTAACTTTTCTGATAGAGGGTCTGTCATCTTAATGTTGTTGAAGGTCATCTTTTTGCCAACGGGACAAGGACATGCTATAGCTTTTAACCCTTTTTAACACGCCTAGAGTTGCATTTAGCTGCATTCACACAGGTCTGAGGAATGCTGATGAGAAAATCCTTTCCCTCCGACAGTCAAAAACACTTCCTGCTGAACTCCCACACTGTTTGACGATTTTTCAGATGTTAGACGTCACTTATCTGAGAATCTTTTGCTGTTTTAAGTCCTTTAATCATCGTCAGACTCGCTCTGAGCATTTCTGTTGTCTAAACACAATGTCTGTAAATGCAGGATAGCTTAGCATAACAACAGCTTTGTGTATCTACATATATGTAATTGACTCTGCAGCCAGTAGATGGAGCCATAGCTAAGTTAATATGGCACCTATCAAGGCAGTGATAAAGTTATATTGTTCTTTGTAAAAACATTTATTTTAGTTCTATAACATGAGATGTCAAAGTAAAGATACTCAAGAGCATGTTTACGATAACATACAATTAATGCATAATATTTGTCCTTTAATTTAATGTTAATGTTTTACAGTATTGTAATTAAAGCAGAACTAAGTAAAATTGTACTTTATTAGAGTTTTTGTAAGTGCGTTGGTGGTTGCAGATGTATTTTCAGGGAGATGGAAGCACCAGTCGTCAGCCCCTGCTCTCCCTGGGCGGAAAATCTGCTGCAACATTTGCCGAAATTGACCCAAAGACTCTTCTTGAGGCTGGCTCTTTTTAAAATATGTGAAAATATTTTTCTATGTGTTGAACTTTATTATTTCAATTGGAAAGAGGAAAAATTAGGGGAGGGAGCCTGTATTTTCACAAGAGAGCTGCAGGGGGAGCTCTATGGCCAAAGTTCCTAAGTTCTGCTTTAAATTTTTCTCCATGAAGACAAGCTGCTGTTCCAGGCCAAGTTAAAGGGCAGGGGTCTCATTTCTGAATTCTGACTGAAAGTGAACATGTGGACAAAACACAAACTTTTGTTAAATATGTTCACTTCTTGTCTCTCTGAGCAAAGCCCTGATGCGCAAAGTTCAAAGGTTTGGCCCGGACTGCCAATTTTCAGTTGTCTTTTAATACATCACAAACTTAACATGGAAAGTCATGTATGTTACATTTTTGTATGTTCTCATGTTATATAAATGAGACTGGGGTTTTTCCTCTGTATTTTTAGTATTAAAAACAACTGTAATTGCACTCATGCAAGATATAAATGTTTACTGTCAAACTGTGGAGCATTGAAGGCAAAGCATTAACATCTCCATAGAGGCAGACCGCCCTATAGAAAAGTTAGAGTGTATATGATATTGTTGTACACTGTTTGTCATACATCTTACGTTTGCTTTATTTGGCTTTTAAACATGTTTGGTCTCCTTGGAATTAGTATTTCACAATTTTTAACTTAAATTAACATCTACATTTGGACAACAGCGTTGGAGCACCCCCTGCTGTCAGCTGGGCAAATCAAGAATTCAAATGTAAACAAATGAAGCCCTTACAGGCAAATTCCACATTGTGCATCTCCGCTCCGCTCCGCTGCGCCACGCACTGCGCAGAACTTACGCAGCCATCTGAATGAATGAAGCCCGTTCCACATCCCGCGTAAGCGCTGCGCAGGTCTGCGCCTCAGCTCCGCCCCTCCGCCGCTCTCCAATTGCGGATGAAGTCTATTTTCTTCTGCGCCAGAGTCCGACCGGATCAAGCCATGCAGTTTAGATCGCACCAAACAGCAAAAGAGAACACGAACTACATCTGGGTTTCCAAAACAAAAACTTTTAACTCGGACCTAATGACGTGCATTAAACTTTTTGTTACCCAGAAGGCAAATGTTTACAGTCAATGCCACCCCAAACATGTAAATGGTTGTAAATCTCTTAAGTACAGTTTTAGGCTGTCATTTTATTAATACTCTATTCATGCGCCGTGTTGACACGGTGAAAAAGCGATTGCAGTTGCACAAACGACAAACTTTCAGTTAATCTGCATTTGTTTTCTTTCCGATACTTTTGGATCGCTTTCTGATCGCGAGTTCTCGCGGGTCCCGCGAGTCCCGCTCCTCGGGACTTCGCAGCCCTGCGCTGCGCGGACTGGCGGAGACAAATTGCATCCAGTAGGCGAGGGTCTACGCTCTAAATCGGAGACGGTCTGCAGCGGAGAGGAGCGGAGCGGAGACGCATGATGTGGAATTCAGGCGTTAGGCAACGTGACATTTTGACAGCAGAACGAGTCCAGGGATAATTTGTGGACTAAAACAATCTGGGCAGTTCAAACGGAGTGATTTGTGAGACAAACGAGCTTGTAAACAGGATCAATGAATGAAGCAGAAAACAACTCTAGAGAGCTTTTTAATGATTGGACAACAAGATAACTTGGTCAAACGCTACAAACAATAAACTGTGCATAATATCTGTTGTTTAATAACATATGTAAGAATGAGTGTTAATGGTTTATGTCAAAAGAGTCAGATTTCCAACTATAAGAACAATTTACCGTCTATCTTCTTACCTTGATGAACTTCTATGGATGCAAATATCAATGAATGAAGCGCACTGGTGTGTAGCACATTTCTTTATTCTACTGACAGCCAATATTGTCCAAAATAAATGCTTCTTCTATTAGTTGCCTTTTTAATGACAGACTTCCAAAAATATCTCTTTAAACAAATAAAAAGGGAAATAATCCAGGCCTAAACTAGTCAAAAGAATGAAACCTAATCTGAATTGGTAAATATTTGTTTTTCTGTGCATGTGTGTCCGTGTGCAGTGTGTGCGTGTGGTGTGTGTCCGTGTGTGTATGTGTGCGTGTAGTGTGTGTCCGTGAGTGTGTGTGTGTGTGTGTGTGTGTGTGCGTGTGTGTGTGCGCTGTCAGCTCCCCCATGCAGCTCCAGCTTTGGGCCCATTAGACACACGTTTTAGAATGGGTGCTTTCTGGAGTGCAGGGATTACCGGTGCAGCTTCCCGTCGTCTTTGAGCGTGTCAGAATCGGCGCACACCAAAAGAGGCAGTGAGCGCGGGGCAACTATTGTGTTTGTTTTGTCAAATGGCATTCCGCGGAGTATTAGCGGGGCTTACGGTGCCATTAATATTTTAATGATACAAAATAAGACGTCCCACGCGGAGCCGGAGCAGACAGAGGAGGCAGATTACAGCGCAGGGTGAGGAGATTACACCGGGAGGATTAGAGACGTTTGACTTTACGGAGTTTGAGGTGTGTGGTGTTTGTCTGATAGTGAAAACTGGTCAGAGGAGTGTCAGGAGAACAGACGATAAAACAAGTGTAAGGAATACTTGAGTTTGAATCGTCTACATTTATAATTACAGTATATCTAATCCAATACACTATTTCCAAAGCAAATTTTACAAACAAAATCTGTTTCCAAAGAGCTGCACATAATGGAATCAACACCATACATAAAATAAAGTAATCCATTCAAATAGTTAAAAAAAAAATACAAAAGACATTGTTCTGACTTCTGTCTGAGAGTGATTTTTTTTCTTTGTTTAAATGTTTTTTTGTTGTTGTTTTTCCGTACCAAAGGCTTTTCTCTGGGCCAGAATCAAAGCACCGCAGTGGCAGCAACCGCACATGTGCAACGCCCTCCACCACTGCACCACCGCCGATGCATCCGGAAGTCATTTTCAATCTGACGGAAATGTTTTGAATAGCTGCATTTTTACTCTCCTGAGCTCCGACTGGTCCTGCAATAAAGGAAGTAAAAGGGGAAAAGTAAGAAGTTGTAACTGAAACCTGCCCTGAACATTTTCACTCTGACATCCTGGGTCATTAAGGCCTTTTGAGGTCCGGCCCTCTCCACCTCAGAGCTGTCGAGTGCCTCGTTAGCATTTGACTGGTTTGATGTGTGTCGAGGTGTCATGAGGCTGTTGTAGACTGAGGGGAGGTTGATTCTCAGGCAGCATTCCATTTTAAAGACGGGGTTTTAACAACAGCCTCCTTCACTCCTCTTTCAGAACATCCCTTCTGCTTTAAATAATGATCTCACTGTCTTTAACTGTGGGATGTGTGGCTTTTTTTACGAAGATATTTAGATAGGAATGGGGTCTAAGAGATGACCTGCCTTTAACCTCATAACATCAAACCAGTCAAATGCTAATGAGGCCCTTCAGAGCGGGAGCTGGCCGGACCTCAATAGGCTTTAACAACCCAAGATGTGAGATTAAACTGTCAGGCTTGTACATGTATAAAACAGGAATTACAATCACCTGCGTCCTGAGCCTTAACCTGCACATGCAAGTGTTCTCTTCTCAGTTTGTGTTCAGTTCGTAGCTCATGTTCAGCTCCTTCTCCTCCAGACTCACTGAGCTGCTGCAGAGGTCAAACACTGGTTCATTGGTGCAGGTGAGGCTGGGCTTTAGGTTGTGATGGCTGTGACTGAGCGGTTAGCACTCTGAACCTCACAGTAAGAAGGTTTGACTGCCAGGCCTTTCTGTGTGGAGTTTACTTGGAGTTTGTTCCTGTGTCTGGGTGAGTTTTCTCCAGGCTGTTTCCCCCCATGGACCCAAAACATGCCCCATCCTCTGAGGTCCTGACCAAGACTAGACCAAGATCTGGAGATGCTCCTGACAGGCTCGCCTCAAATACAGACGACATATTTCTGTACGGGGATAATAAAGTGTTCACCTGAGAAGTTCATCATCTCTCATCTCATTAATGTACACTGTTCCTGCCAAATAAATAAAGTATACATAACTGATAACTGTCTCTGCCCTTTATAAGTCTATGGAAAAGCCATTTGCTCCCCAATATCTTTGCTGACTGTCCAACGAAACCTTAGTTGGCAAAAACCGACCGTGTTTGTGAATTATTTTCGTATGTATGAAAGGCAAAGTACAAAGAGTAAACACTTGCCACTTCCTGTAAAACGACACGTCTCTGATCAGCTGCAGTGGAATTCTATCACGTGACATGAGACGTTCGCTGACATAAACCGACCGCTTTATGTTGCACCATTTCATTGAAGCAAATTCCTAGTTTGTGAACTCTGACTTCTGATTCTGGTCTTGTCGTCACTAGTTACCGCATAGCCGCTGAGCCCCTAGCAAGCTTTCAAACACATAAGAGAGTGTATGAGAAGAATGCTTGGGAAATGTACTTCCTGAACCTTGTTGTGGGCGGACCTTTGATATGTCGTACTACTCTTTTCTCTGAGGATGACAGTAGTACCTTTTACATACTTTCCATAACAAAACCAGCGCATTCCTCAACAGTTTGCGCCTTACATCACTTTCCACAATAGCCGCGTTGTCCTCTCTCCACGCGGCAGTTAAAAATGTACAGTTCGCTCCACAAAGGACTAAATCTGGCCCGTGTGCATGCAGCGCTGGGCGGAAGAATACCCGACTTAAGTTCTTTTGGAGCGTGCGTGCATCGCCGGAGGGTTGAAGAGGGCGGTTGTGTTGCCTCCCGATAAGTCATCTCTGCACGGCTCATCAAACTCAGGTACGTAAATCAAAAATAAAAAAAACAACCTCCTTTTCTTCCTCTCCTTTTGACGCCGCGCTTAACACTAGATTAAATATCGCCGTCAATAGACTCTCCCCACGCGCGCTATCGTGTTCGCGCGTCCCCCTTGCCAAAACGACTAATATTAGTATCTCCGGAAAATAATCTCGTCTTTATTTCCACAAGTTCCCCGCTAAGGCATTCACAGCGGCATTTATCAGAGGATTTAAACGGTGAAATAGTATATAAGCTGGATCCCCTCAGGAGTGGTTTCATTCTCTTGTCTGCGCGGAGAAAAGAAGGCGCGCGCTAGCACCTTGGCGGAGATCGGGGAGGAGGAGGAGGTGGATTTAATGCGAGCCCGCTGGGAGGAAAAGCATGTGTGGATGGCGGCGGCGTCTCGAGCTGATTGGCGTACGGAGGGAGGAGTGGGGAGAGAGAGGGAGAACGCGGCCAAAAGAGATGCCACGCTTGTTACTAATGATTTATTGTCTGAAACGTGAGCGCTGCCGAGGTGGGTGAGTGAGAGGAGCGACGGGGAAAAGTCAAACGCGAGCGGAGTGGGATTAGGGGAAGCACTGGAGGGAAGTGATGCAGTAAAAGTACTTTGTTACTTTTTTAACGTTTGTTTTAACTCCATTTTTTCAAGGATTTGTATTTAGATTTAGATTTAGATTTAGATTTAGAACGTGAGACACTACAGGCAAAACTACAATTGTTTTTATTTATTTTTTTTGTTCAGTTTGCCCTCTTAACATTAAAGCTTGAACAGCATGGTTCAATCTGCACCTAAAGACTTAATTAATCAACTCATATTAATTTTTTACAAACTTTGACAGATTGTACAGTAAGATTTGTTGGTATCCAGTCAAATCTAGTTTACAAATACTACATATATACAAATACAAATACAATACAAATACTCTCAAATACATAAAAAAAAAAAAAAAAATAAAAATTGCAATTTAATCTAAATGAAAACAAAATGAAGCTGCAAATTTAAACCTGACTTTGTCCAATTTAAGATGTATTTGTCCCCAATATTTCCCATTTTAAACCTAAGATACCTTGTTTAACCCTTCCACTATCTTCAGGTCCATTTGACCCCATCTAGATTTTTTGTTTTATTTTTTATTTCATCACTGAAACTTTCGTGGGTGGTCCAAAACATCACCTAACATACAATTTATGCAACATTTTTAATAAAATAAGTATTTTTTTCCTGATATGAAAATGTATATTGCTCTTTGACCAAATGTGCATTGCTCAAACAAAGAGAGCACAAGGGTTAAATAAGAACAAATTACATACTAAAAACTAAACAAACAAATGGCGCAGGAAACATCTGGATCTCTATCTTTGACGTCACAAATCTGAGAAATTTCAAGTAAGTATTTTGTGAGGCTCAGAGCAGAGCTTAACAGAGAAGCCGAACTCGTAAACAAGATTCATGAAAAGTGAGAATGAAGCTAAACACAAGAACAATGTTATAACAGGGTTAGAATCTCAAAAGTACACTTTGCACATTACTTGTCCTTTAAATGACACATTTTATTTGATTTCTTATCCAACTGTGCCATCTGAGGTGTGTGATAACAAAAACAGCAGTATTATTAAATCAAACTTAATACATTTATGATTTTCCACAATAATACTCTTTGTAAATACTCTCCATCTAGACGTCTATAGTCAGCACAATACCTTTATTTGGTTAAAATGTATTTCAAAATATGAACGTACAATAAAAATAATAGTTGGACAATGAGGAATAATAGTCGCTGACTAGTCCACTGTGAAAACAACTGTTAGTTGCAGCTCTACTGTTAGACCACACGCCTGAGACACTGAGTAAAACAGTTAGTTTGAAGTAGAATTGTGCTGATACAGATGACTCGCTCACATCAGCAGAGAGAAGACAAAGCACTGGTGACTGCAGCTCTTCATGCTGTCTGTGGCAGAGTGCTCTGTGACGGAACACTAACCTCGTCACACATCACCGCTTGAACACTTAATAAAGGCCTTGTACCACTTAGAGTCGTTAAATCTGTCTGCCTCTCACTCCTGAAGAGAGCAAGGACCAAGAGTTTATAGTCACACTGCAAAAAGAATGTTTACAGGAGTCAAATGACTTCAAATATTTGTCTTCTTTTTAGATTTACAATTTTTAGAATTTACTACAACTACACTTGTCTGATGTTTTTCCCGGGATCCACTGTAGCCACTCCTCCAGTTTGGAGGCCTCTGCTCCAGTTTGGGGGCCACTCCTCCAGTTTGGCCACTTCTCCAGTTCACTGCCCGAGTGCTCCGAGGGCACTGGCACCCCTGTTGCCTCACCCTCCAGGTCTGAGCCCTTGGGATTTCTCTAGTATCTCATTAGAATCAGTAAAGATTTATAGCCATTTTCAGACAACAAAACTAACAAACTACAAACTCTGGTAAGGTGCAACACAAAACAATGAATAAAAATAGTAAATAGAAAATATAGAACTGCACGCAAATTAGAATGTGTGTCAGAATAAAAATGTAAGTTAAGTACAATATATATGTATACAGCCAGATCAGAAGAACGGTGCAAAACTTGTGCAAATAGCTGAAGTATTTATTTATCTTCTACTGCTTGTTAGGGGTCATGACTTGGGCTTTAGGCGGGGTACACCCTGGACAGCGGCCAGCCAGGCTAACACAGAGACAGACACACAGAGAACCAGTCACTCTCACATTCATTCACTTGGAGCAATTCAGAGTTGTAAATAAAACATAGATGCATGTCTTTGGACGGTTTGAGGAAGCATTAAAGTTATGTTTTAAAGTGCTCATGAGTCCAACAACAGAAGGACAGAAACTGTTCTTGTGGCGGGAGGTTCTGGTCTGAATGGACTGTAGTCTCCTGCCCGAGGGGAGTGGCTTAAATAGTCCATGTCTCCCAACACCCCCACCTCATCCAGCCCTGACAGACTCCCATCACTGGATCACCTTCTCAGCAGAGGCACAATGCGCTGTTGTCTCTGTTTGTCCCTGGCTGTGGCTCCTGTACCACACGCTGATGGAGGAGGTGAGGATGGACCACACGGTGATGGAGGAGGTGAGGATGGACCACACGGTGATGGAGGAGGTGAGGATGGACCACACAGTGATGGAGGAGGTGAGGATGGACCACACGGTGATGGAGGAGGTGAGGATGGACCACATGGTGATGGAGGAGGTGAGGATGGACCACACGGTGATGGAGGAGGTGAGGATGGACCACACAGTGATGGAGGAGGTGAGGATGGACCACACGGTGATGGATGAGGTGAGGATGGACCACACGGTGATGGAGGAGGTGAGGATGGACCACACGGTGATGGATGAGGTGAGGGTGGACCACACGGTGATGGAGGAGGTGAGGGTGGACCACACGGTGATGGCCGTGTAGAACTGCACCATCATCTGCTGCAGCTTGTCTTTCCTCAGCTGCTGCAGGAAGTACATCCTCTGGGCCTGACTGATGATGGAGCTGATGGTCGGCTGAAGGTTGTTGTCGCTGCACCAGGACACCAGCCGGTCCACCTTCCTCCTGTAGACAGACTCATCGCCGTCCGAGATGAATGTGATGAGGCTGATGTCGTGGCTTGAGGTGCAGCTCTTGTTTACAGTGTACAGAGAGAAGAGCAGCCCTGTGTGTCACTGTGTCCATGTCCTCACCCAAACCATCTGTGGCCCCAGCACAGTGGGTGCCACAGACTGCAGTGTAACAATGATCCAGCGTGTTCTGCTCTGTGTCGGGCATTTAATAAACGGTCTGTACTTTGTTAGTTTATGTTCCCTGTCCTGTTGTGCCCGCACCATAACACAATGGTTCCCAACTTGGGGGGCGGGACCCCCAGCGGGGGCGCCTGGGATTTCAGGGGGTACCCAGAGCTTTGTCTGGTCAGAGGGTCAGGTCACCAAAGTTTTAATTTATGCCAATTAAATAGTAAGAAATCCCATACAAATTATGGGAAATCAGGTTTGGGAACATTCATTCATTCATTCATTCATTCATTTTCTACCGCTTGTTCCCGTTGGGGGTCGCGGGTGACTGGAGCCTATCGAAATGACTTTGGGCCTTATGCAGGGTACATCCTGGACAGTGGCCAACTTGTCGCAGGGTTAACGCTTTGGGTGCCTGTTAGGTGGAAAGGCGCTCTATAAATAAAAATTCTTCTTCTTCTTCTTAACACAGACACATTGACAGACAACCATTCACTCTCACAGTCATTCTCTACAGGCAATTTGGAGTTATCAATTAACCTGAACACAGACATGTTTGGACGGTGGGAGGATCCGGACCCAGAGAGAACCCACGGTAACACAGGGAGGACGTGCAGACTCCACCCAGAGAGATCGTGAGATGTTGGTCTGGTCCGGGATTCGAAATCCTAATTTCTGTTTAGTTGTTTGAAATAAATGCCTGTTAGTAATCATTTTTATCATGCAATGCATTTGTCGGGGCCACAGTTTTAGACAAGGGGCCCCCGACAGGTCCACACAGGGGGGGCTTCAAGGAACAAAAGTTGGGAACCACTGCCACAGCAGATCCACCGCGTGCCTTTGAAGCCTCATCACTGATTCAAGATCCAGCTCACTTCCATGTAAACATCTATTTGACTGTTGTTTCGTCCACACACTGTTTTGTGTTTAAGTCTATTTTCAGCATTTATTTTTGCAGGGCTTTCTTTAATCATAGTTTATATTCTTACTATGATTATTCATTGTTTTATGTGGTACCATATTATGTTCCTAGTTTATAAATTTTGTTCACTGACAATAGCAATAAAACCTGTTCTGACATATATTTAACTGCCAAAAAATGTGTTCCTAGGCTGTATGGATGGACAGCTGATCTTTGTCATCAATAAGTTCAATACTTCATGCATTATCAACTTTTTCTCATTTTAACTAGCTGCCACTTGACTGGTGTAAAACTATGATCAATGTTTAGGGTAAGGTACAATTCCAAAAGAAAGGGTACACCTGGACGAATGAGGGTTTACATCGACGTATTCCAAAAGAGTGATAATAGGAACATTGTAAAACGCTGTCACGTGCTGTTCTCTGCAGCGTGTGGAGAGGCCCAGCTCTGTTGATGCAGCTAATGGCACCGTGGCCCTGTGTTGACGAGAGGCAGCCGCTCGGAGCGCGCTCAGATCAGCGTATTGACTCTGGCTGTTGACACATGAGTTTTGGGGCAGGGTCCTTCTGTGAGATGTTGGTTTTGGTGTCACAGTTCATTTCAGTTTGTGCCAACGCTCACAAGACACATCCACGCTCTGATCTGCCCGCAAACACGCCCTTATTAAAACATCACTGACGCGCAGCAAACGAGGAGAACCAAACCAGAGTGGGAACCAGGAGAGTCATCGCGTGGGCTACGAATCGCAATATCGAAATTTATTTAAGTAGTTTAGAGTGCTCAGATATTAGACCTGGATCTTGCTTTCAAATTAAAAGACAAAAAGAGAGATTAAATTGGCTGAATATTTTGATTAGAAATAAATGTATAAAATCTGTCTGAAACACCGTGAAACAGAGTTGAGTTGAGTTATTCTCAAAGTATAATTTAAAGGTCATATCATACAATATTTTGACTTCTTGGTACTTTATTTTTCATATCATAAATATATTTCAGTTGACAGATGAAATGGTGGCTTTGACATGACAGAAGGTTATCCATGACCTCTTCTATCGGTCAGCCTGTCTCTGTTTATCCTCTTGTCTGTGCCTGTCTCGTGTTTGAACGCCGGCTAGTTCCTGGATTTAGTCTAAAGGTCTGAACTTTTGTGTTCACACGACCCACAACCAGACCTGGGAGCGCTCACACCTGACTCTGGACAAAACCAAATGGAAAAGTCCTAAAGGCTCGCAGTTCTCTTGGGCTCATAGCAGCTTCTTCTGCCAGTGGTAATTCAAGCACGTGCTCCTTCATGTTTTTAAAGTCTGTGAACGTTCACTAATGCACGGTGGCTGGGTTTGACTCCCAGGCCGTCCATTTCTGTGCAGAGTTTGCATGTTTCTGTGTCTGGAAAAGGTTTACACTGGTCCCCACAAAAGATGCACAATAGGAACCCAAAACGTGTTTATGAGTCCACACTGTTCTGCATTTATATTTGGGGAAACCTGTTGAAGCAGTTCTCTTTTAGATCTGATGTGCACATATTTAAAATGAGGAAAAAAGAACTAAATGCATGATGTAATCCTATATTTTATTTGACAGCATGTTTTCAGCTGCTACTATCATCTGCACAAAGTGACGCATGCTAACGTTCAACTTCTTAAATCTTCGGATGATCCTGAATTTCGGGTAATAAAAAAAGTGACACTTTTAGATACAGTAGCATTAAATGATATACATTTTTAGTCAGCGTAGTTAGTTAAGAGTAACTTTTGTACCACTCTGGCAGATGGTGGTTTAAGAAATTCACATAAAAAGTCAAAAAAGCCTTGAAATTGTTGAAGCCGTCAATTAAGTAAACCATATATAGAACGAATATTTAGAACTTAAATCATTTCAGCTATATTCATTACTTATATTGTCAGACTACAATGCATGACCATAATTCTACTCATAAAGAAAAATCTGCAAAAACAAAATATTGAAAAAATAAATACAAAATAGTAATCTGAAGATGCAAATATGATCACGCGAAGCATTAAAATCAGAAAATACTCACTTCGGAGTTGCACATGGAATGAATGCAGAGAGAAAGTTTGTTTTCCGCAATATTATAGTCAACCAAGTACATTAAAAAGCAATTAGAAGTAACTATTGCATTACGAGGAGATGAATTAACGCTGCGCTGGTGGAAGGCATGTTTTCTCCAAATGAAACTCTTCGTTAAGGATTAAGGAATAATAAAGAGGCTGTGCGTGCTTCATTATTAGCTGTAGTGCTTTTAATGAGCTTCAGAACAAGAGGAATTACTGGTAAACTTTTAACTCCGACAACACCACTTTGTGCCATTCTCGTGTTTATATAGATTCATTTATTGTGGCTTTTCTTGGCAGTGTGTGGAACTTCATCAACAGTCACGTAAACTGCCTCGTGCACTATTTTGTCGCGGCGTTCTTAATGAGCTAACGCGCAAACTGTGCTATATTTGAAAATGCCATGGAAAAATAGATAAATAAAAACATGAAATAGTTACGATTGTGATTTGTTTACGCGTCACGTAGAAAAAGGTTCTGTTTAGTGAACTTTTACATTTCTTTTATTGTGCTATATTGATACATGAGCGTTTCTGCCGTTCTCCAGAGCTCAGAAAGTTGACAACGTGCATGATGTCATCCAGTGGTGATCACAGAGTGCTCCTGGTGTGTGTGGTTTGTCTCTGTGTCTGGGCGGTTTGTCTCTGTGTCTGGGCGGTTTGTCTCTGTGCCTGGGCGGTTTGTCTCTGTGTCTGGGCGGTTTGTCTCTGTGTCTGGGCGGTTTGTCTCTGTGCCTGGGCGGTTTGTCTCTGTGTCTGGGCGGTTTGTCTCTGTGTCTGGGCGGTTTGTCTCTGTGTCTGGGTGGTTTGTCTCTGTGTCTGGGCGGTTTGTCTCTGTGTCTTGGTGGTTTGTCTCTGTGTCTTGGTGGTTTGTCTCTGTGTCTGGGCGGTTTGTCTCTGTGTCTGGGTGGTTGGTTTGTCTCTGTGTCTGGGCGGTTTGTCTCTGTATTTGGGCGGTTTGTCTCTGTGTCTGGACGGTTTGTCTCTATGTCTTGGCGGTTTGTCTCTGTGTCTGGGCGGTTTGTCTCTGTGTCTGGGCGGTTTGTCTCTGTGTCTGGGCGGTTTGTCTCTGTGTCTGGGCGGTTTGTCTCTGTGTCTGGGCGGTTTGTCTCTGTGCCTGGGCGGTTTGTCTCTGTGTCTGGGCGGTTTGTCTCTGTGTCTGGGCGGTTTGTCTCTGTGTCTGGGCGATTTGTCTCTGTGTCTGGGCGGTTTGTCTCTGTGTCTTGGTGGTTTGTCTCTGTGTCTGGGCGGTGTGTCTCTGTGTCTCAAGGTTTTGTCTCTGTGTCTGGGCGGTTTGTCTCTGTGTCTGGGCGGTTTGTCTCTGTGTCTTGGTGGTTTGTCTCTGTGTCTGGGCGGTTTGTCTCTGTGTCTTGGTGGTTTGTCTCTGTGTCTGGGCGGTTTGTCTCTGTGTCTGGGCGGTTTGTCTCTGTGTCTGGGCGGTTTGTCTCTGTGTCTGGGCGGTTTGTCTCTGTGTCTGGGCGGTTTGTCTCTGTGTCTGGGCGGTTTGTCTCTGTGTCTGGGCGGTTTGTCTCTGTGTCTGGGCGGTTTGTCTCTGTGTCTGGGCGGTTTGTCTCTGTGTCTGGGCGGTTTGTCTCTGTGTCTTGGTGGTTTGTCTCTGTGTCTGGGCGGTTTGTCTCTGTGTCTGGGTGGTTGGTTTGTCTCTGTGTCTGGGCGGTTTGTCTCTGTGTCTGGGCGGTTTGTCTCTGTGTCTGGGCGGTTTGTCTCTGTGTCTGGGCGGTTTGTCTCTGTGTCTGGGCGGTTTGTCTCTGTGTCTGGGCGGTTTGTCTCTGTGTCTGGGCGGTTTGTCTCTGTGTCTGGGCGGTTTGTCTCTGTGTCTGGGCGGTTTGTCTCTGTGTCTGGGCGGTTTGTCTCTGTGTCTGGGTGGTTGGTTTGTCTCTGTGTCTGGGCGGTTTGTCTCTGTGTCTGGGCGGTTTGTCTCTGTGTCTGGGCGGTTTGTCTCTGTGTCTGGGCGGTTTGTCTCTGTGTCTGGGCGGTTTGTCTCTGTGTCTGGGCGGTTTGTCTCTGTGTCTGGGCGGTTTGTCTCTGTGTCTGGGCGGTTTGTCTCTGTGTCTGGGCGGTTTGTCTCTGTGTCTGGGCGGTTTGTCTCTGTGTCTGGGCGGTTTGTCTCTGTGTCTGGGTGGTTTGTCTCTGTGTTTGGGTGGTTTGTCTCTGTGTCTGGGCGGTTTGTCTCTGTGTCTGGGTGGTTGGTTTGTCTCTGTGTCTGGGCGGTTTGTCTCTGTGTCTGGGCGGTTTGTCTCTGTGTCTGGGCGGTTTGTCTCTGTGTCTGGGCGGTTTGTCTCTGTGTCTGGGCGGTTTGTCTCTGTGTCTGGGCGGTTTGTCTCTGTGTCTGGGTGGTTGGTTTGTCTCTGTGTCTGGGCGGTTTGTCTCTGTGTCTGGGCGGTTTGTCTCTGTGTCTAGGTGGTTGGTTTGTCTCTGTGTCTGGGCGGTTTGTCTCTGTGTCTGGGCGGTTTGTCTCTGTGTCTGGGCGGTTTGTCTCTGTGTCTGGGCGGTTTGTCTCTGTGTCTGGGCGGTTTGTCTCTGTGTCTGGGCGGTTTGTCTCTGTGTCTGGGCGGTTTGTCTCTGTGTCTGGGCGGTTTGTCTGTGTCTGGGCGGTTTGTCTCTGTGTCTGGGCGGTTTGTCTCTGTGTCTTGGTGGTTTGTGTCTGTGTCTGGGTGGCTGGTTCTGTGTCTGGGTGGTTTGTCTCTGTGTCTGGGCGGTTTGTCTCTGTGTCTGGGCGGTTTGTCTCTGTGTCTGGGCGGTTTGTCTCTGTGTCTGGGCGGTTTGTCTCTGTGTCTGGGCGGTTTGTCTCTGTGTCTGGGCGGTTTGTCTCTGTGTCTGGGTGGTTTGTCTCTGTGTCTGGGTGGTTTGTCTCTGTGTCTGGGCGGTTTGTCTCTGTGTCTGGGTGGTTTGTCTCTGTGTCTGGGCGGTTTGTCTCTGTGTCTGGGCGGTTTGTCTCTGTGTCTGGGCGGTTTGTCTCTGTATCTGAGCGATTTGTCTCTGTGACTGGGCGGTTTGTCTCTGTGTCTGGGCGGTTTGTCTCTGTGTCTGGGCGGTTTGTTTGTGTCTGGGTGGTTTGTCTCTGTGTCTGGGCGGTTTGTCTCTGTGTTTGGGCGGTTTGTGTCTGTGTCTGGGTGGCTGGTTCGTGTTTGGGTGGTTTGTCTCTGTGTCTGGGTGGTTTGTCTCTGTGTCTCTGTGTCTGGGCGGTTTGTCTCTGTGTCTGGGCGGTTTGTCTCTGTGTTTGGGCGGTTTGTCTCTGTGTCTGGGTGGCTAGTCCGTGTCTGGTGGTTGGTGCAGGACCACACATGATAATCACAAGATAGGACGAGTTTTAGAATTTACTAAACCTGTTTTAATCAGCCTTTTGCTGTTGTTGTAGCACTGCTTTTTGGAACACTTTCTGAAGACAAGTAACTTTAACGCTAACCCTAAGCTAAGTGTAAGAACAATTTTATCTCTTACTGTATATATATGAGCTCTTGTGGGATGACATCATGCTCCATCCCCTCTGATTGGGTTAGCTCTGGCCACACTGGTTTTCATTAAAACATGTACAATTAGAACCCATAATCTTTTAATGGTTTGACCTATGGCGTAGCGTCAGGCAGATTAGCCAGTGCGACCACAGATGGGCCCGTTTGAGCTCTCAGTGTAGAAAAACCCACTTAGAATTTCCAGCTTCCAGTTTATAGAAATATTTTAAATCTCCCTCTCATTGTCTACACTGTGGAGTGCCTGATACTGTCCTCTGTCATGATTTTACCCTCTGTATTCAATTAAAAACTGTGCATTTGATCAGGTGACTATAGCAAACAACGCGCTCTGTTGAAACTTCCAAGTCTTACAATGTGGTACAATTTTATCAAAACGTGAAAGTTGACCTTATCTTCGGACTGGATTACGTGAAAAAAGATTTTACCCTTTACTTTATACTTTGGGGAAGTAAAGCTGCAGTTAAACAGCAGCTCAGAGGTAAATAAATAATAATAATGTGTCTGTCAAAGACTTCTGGAGTTCAGAATGTGATGGAAAGCAGAGGGCACACGGACACAGCTGGAGAAAACCTTCTGTCACAGTCACTGCTTCATTGGTGGACAACATCATGGTGAGTACTGCACTGGGGGCTCATGGCCACTACCTTGTGCCATTGGAACTCAAGGTATGTTTAAATGCAGAAAGGCTGAAAACTTAATCAAATTTATGATACAAATATTTTACTTTATATTTAAAATTCTATACAGTGTTAGATTTGAGCTTGAGGTCCTTGAGAATATCTGCAGTTTGTACTAATACTTCCATAATACAATCATAATATTTTGCTCATTTTTGGAAAACTCCCCTCCATTTTTTCATTTCTCTCCAAGATGTGTGGGTTTATTTAGTGGGAGAAGGTAATGAAATCTGGAGCCGCCATTTTCATTTCGACTTGAGACAAAGCTGCAGCAGGTGTTGGCTGGGGAGCACGCTTTGGGTAAATATTGATGTGGTAAACACGTGCACTGCTGCTCCCACGCGCAGCCAAACCAGAGCTAGTTTAGGTTTATGCGTCTCTCCCACACGACCCAAACACAAGGCCCAAACCAGAGCTAGTTTGGTCTATGTTTCTCCCCCACACGACCCAAACACCAGGCCCAAACCAGAGCTAGTTTAGGTCTATCAAGCTCCAATACACAAGTCAATGATGAAGCCCAACGCAGAGGTAGTTTGGGTTTATCCATTTCTCCCACACGACCCAAACACAAGGCCCAATGCAGAGCTAGTTTAGGTCTATCCACCTCTTTCACCCAATGTACGGATATAGGACTTTGGACTTAACATGGACTTTTTAAAGGCAGTGAGTCGACTGGAGGTGTAGACCAAGGACTGGTCTCAGTTCACACAGTCCAGCACAATCCTGAACCACACAGGTGCATTTCTTTGTTGGTCAAAAATAGTAGTAGTAGTAGTAATAGTGCTAGTAATAGTACTTTAAAAATGTTTAACTGTCTCAGTGTTCTAACCATTAATGAGGTAGCCGTCTATACTAGATGAACGGTTGGTTCCTCATCTGCCTGGAGGAACTCTCTCTACACTAGATGAACCACTTGCCTTCCTTCTGAGTAGTTTTGGCTCCACAGGTTTATACTTTTTCCCACAGGGTTTTTTGTAGATTTTCCTTGCCGAGAAGGAGGGTCAAGGACAGGGGGCGCTCTGGGACAGTTATCCATTTGCTAAATTCTCTTGAACATTGTTTATTTAATCTGTTTTCTACCTGTGCCCCAAGGAAGCTGTTGCTGTGATTTTGGGCACTACAAAAATAAATTGAATTGAATTGAGGCTCTGAAGAGGGAGACAAAATCAAAAGTTCAAAACAGTAAATTATGCATGCTATAAGCCTTTTAAGTTCAGAGGTATACAGTAGCTGTGAGAATCCAGGCCTATTGAGTGACTGCAGCTGAAATTGTTTTAGATGACTTGTTTACTGACTCGAACAATGAAAACTGGAGCATAACCTGGACTCCAATAATCTTGACTTGACTACACGACTGGGCCCAACGCGCCGCATATTTAGCTGCCACCTCTGTTGGGCCAGACAGCCAAACGCCCGAGGGTCTGCGAACGCCTCGGATAACGTTTCGCTCTAGAGCTAATATCCCCATTTTTTTGTGCTCCCAGTGAAGTGCCAGGGCCAGGATGGATGCCACTCGGCTCAGATCAGGGACTGGAACTCTGAACTGGAAGGCAGAGATCAGCTCTTGGTGTTTGTAATGCTAATTGTATATTAGAGGAATATGTTTTGTGCTTACATGCTCTGTTATGCACAGTAACTGTCTGAAGGGATACGATGGCATTTGTATTGGCACCTCTGGTTAAACAGGTTAGATTTCTCTTTTCACGAACATGCTGCAAGCACAATTATATTCAAGATGTTGCAAAAATAAAAAATGTTTTAATGAGAAGGACCTGGCTGCAGCTGATTGCAGTGCCATGTTGGTTTAATACCTGGTTATCAAACCCTAACCCAACACATTCATTATGTACAAAATCATTTTTTTTCTGAAGAAGCTGCGGAAGAAACACAAATGTTCACAATGGGACTTTTGCTCAAGTAAGAGACTGTTACACTGTACAATAGTGACGAAAACTGCTGCTAGAATTACAATAAAATTCAAAAGTTACTTGAGTAAGTGTTTCGTTTAGTTTGTTTGTTTGCCCCAAGCAACGCTTTGATATTGTGAAATAGGTAAGCTAAAAAAGAAGAAAACAGAGAACAAAATATGTAAAAAAAAAAAATCTGTGATTCTTGAGTCGGGACAAAACAGGTTTTAAAAATAACTTTTCAAAAACATTCTACATTTATTAGAGTTCATAGTTTCAAGTGTTTTTGTAGGGTAAGGTCTAAGCTGTAGAGAGATGCTAAATAACTGGTTTTAAAAAATCCCTATTTAAATAAATTATTGTCACACAGAAACATGCCAAAGTTGATTTGTTTTAATGCAACTGGATCCAACTGAGGTGTATCTGAAATCTGTAATTTTACATTTTATAAAAACATGAGTTTTTAAATATCTCAATGTCAAAACATGTTTCTATTTTCATAATTCATCATAATGCATATTATAAGTATTATCACATAAATAGCTCCAATCAAAACAGTTTTAGATTTAATTTAATGTGAATTATGATACTTTAAAAATGATTTTCTACATATGGCGAGGGCCTGTTTAGACTCTGCGGTGTGTATGAGTACAGTTTGTCAAACTATTTGCCAATTTTTGTTTCACAAACCAGGTCAAAATATCTGCAATCCGTTCCTTAATTTTGATTTGAAACTATAAGATCTGGACATGCAAATAACCAAATTTGAACATAGTTTCATTCAAAAAAGAAAGGACTGTTGTGCTATAGTAAAATTGTTTTTGGACATTAGCAGAAGTCCTGGATGCCTAACTCTCTTGGAACTTTCCTTTCCAGCTTTGTAGATTTCTCGCTCCAATAACTGCGGACACGCACGCCTCCGCACCCCAACTCCAAATCCTCCTCTCCGGGGGGCAGCGTCCAGCGGGTACGAGGCAGAATCAGGTGAGGTTATCCTGGCATGTCCACGGGGCCCGCACCATCTCCGGGCCCGGAGAAGACGAGAAGAGGATGAACCCGGCGCGCTAAAGCTAATCCTCCGCGCCACCACTTTTCCACACACGCTTTTCTGCTTTTTTAAAGGGAACGCCAACTGGAGAGCAGGCCAGGGGCTCGAGCAGGCGCTGCCCCCAGCCAAAGCACACACTGTGAAATGAGCAGCTAAAGCCGGAATGTGCTTTTGTTTATCAGAAAACTGCACTCCAAGCGCGTTTGGCAAGTGCCCGTCCAAAACTCCGTAAGTCATATAGGCTGGCGCGGGCCGGAGAGGCGAGGCGAGGGGAGGCGGTTAGGCTTGAGCGACCCGGGGAACATAGGCTCCGTCGCTCAGCCGTGTTGGCAAGTCCAGCCCCTCGTCACGGTATACGCAAAGCTCAAGGATCAAGAGGTCAATCGACAGCGCGCAGCAATAGCCGCCGGTTCAGGTTTAGCTTTAGCGGCTTCGGGGTATAGCACCAGCGGAGATGCAGATGCTAATTTTCGGGGACAGGGGCCAGATGTGGGGCTTTTGGCGGCCAGGACTGTGAGGCTGCTGGATGAAGACTCGCGAAAAGATGAGTTCGAAGTCGTGGAGAAAGTTTGGGAGATTTGGACAAAGAAGAAGCGAGGGTAGATAAGATTTGCCGGGAGCGCAGTGTATGGACCGTAGCACAGAAGATGGAAGTTTCTTTGTGATGGCAAAAAGTTTATTAGATAGAAGTATTTCAAAAGTTTCAGTCACGGATATTGAATTAAGAAAGAGTCCAAATCTTAGGGTTGCTTTTCTTTATTCAAACTATGGTGCAGGGTTGTGACGACTTCTGTTGAGATTGTGCTGTTGATTTTCTTTAAGCATTGAAAAACTTTAGGAAACTCTTAAAACTATCATTTTAATGTTGAACTTTGTGCCAGATTTTTTATAACTCAAAATATGTTGGAAAATCTCCACATTTGTCATTTCAGGATACTTGGTGGTTTTTTCAGGCTTTTTGCACTCGTTAAATGTTGGTCCAGTTGACAGAATTACATTTTTCTTAACTATGCCTATAGTAAGACGTTTTTTGAGGGATTTTCGCACCTTTCCCACCACAGTCTCCATTTGATGCTCGGTCGCACAGATTAGGAATTTAGGATTAGGATTTGGGCACTTTTTGGGGACAGGTACTTTCATTAACTTTATTGGGACGTTTCATTTATTTTCTGATGTAAACTTTTTTATCCACAGGAGAAATACTTGAATAGCACCAAAAATAGAACTGTTAATGACTAAATTCTGTGATTAATTTCATTGTTTGCTGGAGCTTTTTGTGCACAACAGTTTCTCAACAGTGCTCAAAAGAAGTAGGGAGGAGAGGGAAAAAAGATGTGTGTATTCCTGACTTAACTGAATATTTAAATGTCAGTTTTATAGTCAGTTAGACCAACTTTCAGCCCCGTCACTGTGTGAACACTAGCAACAGGAACTGGGTGGTTCCTCTGACTAACTGGGGACTGTAGGGACTTTCACACTGAGTTTTATTTTATTAGAGTGTAACAACGTGACCTTCCGTCCTATGACACAAATAGGACTGCTGTCTGAATATGTTTGCCCTTGTTCTCGTTAATGCAGGCATGGTTTTGTTTTGGTTTGTATGAATGAAGGATTTTAGCGTCACTCTGAGCTTGTCGCACATACAGTAACCACACAGTCTGTACAGGGTCTGGGAGGTTTGACTGAAGGCACTGTTGAAGGTCGGGAGCTGCAGCGTAGAGTGAGCAGCACCACTGCATAAGTGTTTGACCTTTGATCTGAACCGATCGGAACCTGGTGTGAGGAAGTCAATGGACCTGTTTCAATTACTAAGGCATTTTAGATCAGTATTGCAGTTTACAATGAACAAAATGTGAAAAGGCTTAATATTTCTCCTTTACAGCAGTTGAAAATTAACTTTGCAGCTAAAACTGGCACATTTAGAGCAGTGTTCAGACTTGTCACTAATTGGTCCTATTTTAATTGAAACTTGATGCAAATTTTAGTCCCGATATAGGCCTAGTTTTGTCCTGTTCTAGCCCTTGTTTAGTCATGATCTGATCCAAGTTTAGTTTTGGGCTAGTGCTAATGTTGATACAGAAATGTTCATTAATGTGCATTGTCCCTGCTCAAATAAAGTAATACAATAAAACTAACATGTCGAAGTTTTGCAGTAGAAAGAAAGAAAAAAAAAAATTATATATATATATATATATATATACCTGTGGTAAATATTTATCAAATGAAAGGAATTAGTGCCGAGTTCTAAAACAGAATCCCTCTGTGATGTCATCAATTGGCTACGTAAGTATATTTTCTGTTAAAAACGTAAAAAAAAAAAAAAATGGAACAAAAAGTTACACCCTTTGATATTATTTAATGTGAAACAGTTTTTGTTGTCATTAATTCATCAAGAAGCTCAGACAAACTCCCTGTTTCTGCAGTTTTGTCAATGGAACTCTGAATATTTTGGACCCGTGATGTCACACTTAACAGTCCCATATAGACCCTTTAAAAGTTTATAAAAACAAAAACATTCTAAATTCGGAATGGAGGGGAAAGTGAAGTGGAAAAGTAAAAGTAAAACACCTCAGACACATGTGAGTGACATCAGAGCTGCTTTAAACACATTTATTATTGTATTTTACAATATGTTTTTGGAATATATATATATATATATATATATATATATATATATATATATATATATATATATATATATATATATATATATATATATATATATATCCACCCTGGAAATTCAAATGTGTTGCTAAAACCAGAGGAATTTAGATCTAATGTGACAACTTACAGACAACTTCATTTTGTCTCCAAGTGCCTCCATTCTGGAATTTTGATGACATCACATGGGGCAGATGAGCTCAACAGAAAATAAGTTCTACAGGGACTAAAAAGCCGTTTTCAGGCCTCAGGAAATCGGTGCTCTGCTGACATGTTGTTGCACGTGTTCATTAAACAGTTTAGACAAATCAGTCTACTTTATATAATGTTTTAGCGAGAGACTTTGCCCTCATTCACCACTTGTGTGAACGGTGTTCTCATCAAACCGGAAGTCTCTTTACTACAGGAGTGCGGCTCTGTGGCAAAAAGAGGCAAAAGTGGGACGGAATAAGGTGAATACAGTACGTCACATCTGCTGCTCATATTCAACCAGGAAGTAGCATTATAAACTATAGAAACTGGGGACAAACAGGCATTTAAAAAAACATGTAAAACAAATAAAAACATGATTTTACTAAACTTACTAAATTTTTATTCAACATAAAAATGTTTAGTAAAATCTTAAATGTAATCATGTTCACTCCATTTTAGTCAAATGTGTCGTCTAATCTGTCACATGCACTTTAACAATACCTTTAATGAGACAACGATAAAGAGCAGTGAGAGCCTGTGTCCAGATTCTGATCTGGGTCATGGATTCTCGCTGGAGGATTTGCTTTTATTTTGTAATTAATATCCCTGTCCCTTTACAACCTTTCAACCAAAGCTTACAATCCTTACCCTAAATCTGCACAGCGTGTCAGTCCAGGACACTCCGCTGCAGCCGCACAGACCAGAGGCTCAGGCCCATTGTGCGGCGCAGCAAAATTATTCAATTAGTGAATTTAGCACCTGATCTGGTTACGATCTGCCCCCTCCAGCTGCACGCGCATAAAGAGCGGGACAGCAGACGGAGCAATAGTCGTTAGCTCCCACCCCCCTGCTTTATGTCTCCGAGATTAGCCAGCATTCATATCACATACTCAAATATTGCTTTTTGGTAACGCACGGGCATTGGCGTCCTCAGCGCCGGTGCAGATTGTGGATGCAGTCGTTTTGGAGATGAAATCAGCTCAACTCGCGGCTACAGCTACGGGGGAAAATAACAAACATGTAACCTAGTGCTGTGGGTGAGCAACTGTGTGGTTTAGTTAACGCAGAAACATTCACAAAATACTGATAATGAAAGGAATGAATCACGTAAGAACTGTGTTTCCGGCAGTCAAAGTTGCGCAATGATTTTGAGCTTTGTTCGTTCAATTCTCAGTCAGTGACACTCGAAAGTAGAAGTGGAAATAATAAGAAATATACCTTTGGTTGAAAAATGCTTATTTGAAATTTTGAGAATGGACACATGAAAATGATAGCAAAGAGAGGGAAAACAAAAGTGGATCAACAAGAAATAAAATGTGTGAAAAAACAAACAGGCTTTAGTAGCACTTTATAATGAAGCCAATATACAGAGTTTATATGTTTAATAATCATTAACTAATCATGAGCAAAGAAAAAAAGCTACTGATAAACTGAATTACTTCGGCATATCTACAAAGCATTTAGAAATGTTTAATAATCATTGACAAAAATAAACTAACCATTAACATGAATTTAACCTTAACCCAAGTAAATGAATATTAAAGGTCCCCTGTTATGAAAAATCTACTTTAGTGAGCTTTAACATTCTATTACTGTCACTGTGACTGTGCCTCATTTCTCTGTCTGCGCTTCAGAGAGAAGCCCAGACTTCAGCCCAAGTTAGTAGTTTTCTATTTCCGGGTCAGTGCTTTGATTCAAGAGGTGGTGGTATTTAATTAAAGGTCCCTTACTTTATATTTCCCGTTTCATAATCTGCCCTAAGGACATTTATGATAATATTTTGCATTGTGCAACATTCCTCACATAATAGTTTGGATTAGAGCACTTACCTGAAAATATAAAACAATAATCTTGGTCTTGCTGTCTGGGCTTCTCTCGGGCGTCCCCCTTGATCTGTGACTCCGCCTCCACTCATCACATGATTAAATACAAGCACTTGTGACATCAGCAAGGAATGTTGGAAAAATAACTTGTGTTCAAAGCAAAGCCAAGTGAAATGACAGATTCAGTGTTCTGTCCTCCGCCGAGGCATGTCTCTGTTTTTAATGCACACCAGTGCATTTTTGCTTGTACAGACTATGGAAGTACAATAAGATCTGGGCAGAGACAGAACACTTCCTGCAGGCGGAGGGTCACCACAGCAACGCCACATTGTCACGCGGAACGAAAACCCCGCCCCCTGTTTACAATCATTAAAGATAATAAATGCACGGGTGAAAGAAATAACCACTTTGGGGCTTGTTTTGAGGTACAAGTTAGACTTGTACAATTAAAAGCTCACAACAGTCTATTTTCGTAATATGGGACCTTTAATCTCAGTTTAGTATTTAAGAACATTAAGACATAAACCCATGAATATTTGAATGAATGGTGCCAGTTTTAGGTTTACTTCCTGTTCCTGCTCCGTCTCTGCATGTTTCCACAGTGTGCTCGCCTGCTCTACATATCTGCCAGATTTGGAGTTTAATAACGCCCCAACAAAGTGAAGAATATTTTGTCTGCTTTCGGATATGTATGGACGACTCTGTGATCACTATAATTAGGAGAACTCTAATGAGGCAATTATAGAGAACTGATGAAAGCCGTTTGATGAGTTACAAAATGGAGGGGATATGTGGAAAAAGCAGCGCGTATGGAAGCCTGAACTGACCCAAGTAATCACCAAACAACAACATTAAATATTAATCAGGCAGGTGCTGGTCCAACTCTGCCCACAAGTTATCAGGAAACTTCAGGAAAAAACACTCAACAGCCAATCAGATTCTGCTTTTATTTTGTCAGTTGGAAGCACAGGCTGCAGTAACACTCTCTCAGATACATCTTACGCTTTTAAAGAAGAGAAACAGGACTATGTGAAAAGAGTTTGTAAAGCTGAGGTCACACTGAATGATGGTTTAATACAAAAGAGTAAAACATATGCTTTAGGGATGCTTTTTTAATTACTATCCTGATGACAATATTCAAAATCAGAAATGTGAATGGAAAATGACTTGAAAATGACTAGTTTGAGGTTCAAGTATCGCACAAAATGTGAAACCACAATAACATAACAACCACACCTCTTTGTTAATGTAAATGGTAAATGGTCACATTTATATAGTGCTTTTCTACCTTTTTTAAGGCACTCAAAGCGCTTTACATCAAGAAACCAGTCACCCATCCACTCACACATTCATACACCAGTGTACGCAGACACTGGGGGCCAGGCGGGTTAAGTGTCCTGCCCAAGGACACAACGGCATTATTCATCTGAAGGAGCTGAAATCGCACCACCAACCTGCAGGTCAGGGGATCTGACCACTCAACTACTCCATGTCTGGAGTGGGATTCGAACCGCCGACCTTCGGATCAGAAGGCGCCCACTCTACCTACTATGCTACTGCCGCCCCACTGTCCGAACTGGGCCTGGTTAGTACAAGGATGGGAGACAAGACCAGGTGCCACAAGGGGGCAGCAGTGACTCTAGTGCAGGGCTGTAGTCGACTAAAGACATGACCTGTGCATAGATTAGTCCACTAACAACTATGCATTTTCTTATTGTTATCAGCCTTTAAACATGCTCTTGAGTACCTTAAAGGTCCCATATTCTGCTATTTTGCCCTTCACACAGTCTATTCTAAGGGCTTTGTTGATACATTTTTGCGTTGTGTAATATCCATAACATAACAGTTTCCAAAAAACACCCATTTCTTGGACTGGCCCCCCTCCTTGCAAAAGCAAACGGCTCACTCTGAGATCTGACCCCGAACAGAGAGCAGGCTGCCTCCCCCGCCCAACCCGTGCGCCTCCCTCGCCCAACCCGCGACGAAGCCTAGGTGCATGCGCCGTGCATGCGCCGTGTGCTCCGGTAAACAGCGATACACAAACACTGAATAAACATTTTATCCGTCCTGACGGTGCGTCGTGCTGAGTCCTACGTCCTGGATCTGACCTGGAGTGTCACGTGCTCCAGGGCCTCGACGACGGACGTTGCCGTTTGGTAAATAACAAGCTACTACTAACTCTTCTATCTCTCGTATCCATCCATAGCTGTTTTTATTCTGCGGCTGCGCGCTTCCTGGAGGCGTGGCTTAAACACCGCGTCATCCTGGTGAAGCCGCGTCATCTTAGTGAGGAGCCCCCGTCTGCTGCTCAGCCGAGGGGGACGGAAAAGACAGTTCTCTAGTGAAAGCATGATGGAATCAATCAAAAAACCACTTTGGGCACAACATACGAGGCCCAAATAGCACTGGAGGAAGGTTAGAACCTCTGAAAAGTCGATTTTGCATGTTATGGGACCTTTAAATGTGTTATCTAAACTTCTGAAACAAAATAAAAAAGTGTATTATTATTATTATTATAAATGAAGTTTCTCTGGTGTCTGCCCTGGCACTTACTTAGTGTATGCAGCCAGTAGATGGCTCCTTGTGCTATACGCAATGTAGTTGTGTTATCACTTTAAGAGATGCTATCATCAGATTTGCAGTAGCAGTGAACGTATTTAGACGGCAGAAATGAACAAGTCTGGCGATGATTTAAGGACAACAGAGGATTCTCGGATAAGTGATGTATGAAATCTGAAAAAAACGTCAGCCATCGAAGGAGTTCAGAAGGAAGTGTTTTTGACGGTCAGAGGGAGAGGATTTTCAAACCAACATTCCTCAAAACAGCAACATTGTTAGAACATGGTTAAAAGCTCAAAAAAGTCACTGTAACAGAACGTGTCCTTTAAAAGATGTATTTAAGCTCAAACAGGTGGAAGTATGTACCTTGGCGTCATTAGGTTTCGTTTTGGCATTTCATCTTTGATTCCTTTCAAACCACAATGCTGCTCTGTGATTGGTCCAGTCCCACACAACTGGAGATTCAGCCCAATCACAGTTGAACACATCCGCGAGACCCTGACCAGCTGGATTATCAAGAGTTTATGATCTCACAAAAATCATTCAATCAATTCATCTGACAGGCAAGATTATAATAATGTTATAATGTGGTTATTTCAGTACAAACAGAACATTTGTGTTAACTCAAACTCAAACTGTGAAATGCTGGGTCAAATGAAAATAGTTCATTCTATATTTTAGAATATTTGGTCTAAAGGCCAGAGTTTCTTGTGTTTTGCTGAAGCACATGGTGAAGACACTGCTGGACTGTGTGAGCAGGCTTCACGTCACTGAAGAGTGCAGACCATTTCCTTGCTGCTCCTGCTTGACTTTCTTAAAGGTCCCATAACATGCAAAATGGACTTTTCAGAGGTTTTAACCTTCCTCCAGTGCTATTTGGGCCTCGTATGTTGTGCCCAAAGTGGTTTTTTGATTGATTCCCTCATGCTTTCACTAGAGAACTGTCTTTTCCGTCCCCCTCGGCTGAGCAGCAGACGGGGGCTCCTCACTAAGATGACGCGGTGTTTAAGCCACGCCTCCGGGAAGCGCGCAGCCGCAAGAATAAAAACAGCTAATGCTAATGCTACACAGTAATTACACGATGGATACGATTGATAGAAGAGTTAGCTTGTTATTTACCAAACGGCAACGTCCGTCGTTGAGGCCCTGGAGCACGTCAAACTCCAGGTCAGATCCAGGACGTAGGACTCAGCACGACGCACCGTCAGGACGAGAAAATGTTTATTCAGTGTTTGTGTATCGCTGTTTACCGGAGCACACGGCGCATGCGCACCATCTCCGCTCTAGGCTTCGTCACGGGTTGGGAGGGGGAGGCGCGCGGGTTGGGCGGGGGAGGCAGCCTGCTCTCTGTTCGGGGGGGTCAGATCTCAGAGTGAGCCGTTTGCTTTTACAAGGAGGGGGGCCAGTCCAAGAAATGGGTGTTTTTTGGAAACTGTTATGTTATGGATATTGCACAACGCAAAATTGTATCAACAAAGCCCTTAGAATAGACTGTGTAAAGGGGAAAAGAGCAGAATATGGGACCTTTATGAAACCAAGGATTTTAAGGTTGTTGTTTTTTTCAGTTTTAACAACCTGTCTGACAAGCCAACTACATGTCCGGGGGAAGAAGGCATACAAACCCTGTTGGAAATATCAACATGAAATAAATGAGCATGGATATTCACTTTGGAATCTGAAAAAGGACTTCACGATACAATTCCAGTGTCACAGAGTGGTAAGAATCCCAGCATTTTTCCAAGAAAAGCCACTACTTTCAACTTAAACTTAAGTTATGTCCGAAACTGGGTAAAGACCGATCAGTTGCATCTTGAATCAAATTCGGTGCAAAGCCAAAGCGATCCAAAAATAATATAACATCACCTGCTGAACAGCTTACAAACAGATTTTTACCACTATCGGAGATTGAATTCACAGAACAAAGAGAAACCATGACGTTGGCAAAAAGCAGCAGAAAGACAGAGAATCTGTGCCAAACGTCAAGGTCAGTGATACGCTCTTGGTAGGAGACGGTGCTATCAGTAGTGTGACTCACCAAAGAATGAAAACATACTCTGTCCCCAGCACCACAATTTCTGAGATTATGTCACTGCTTCCCAAAGCACTGTCCACACCCAGAGGAGTTAAACAGCTGATTGTACACGTGGGGGCAGTGGACATCTGAGTACTGAACTCTGACGAGACTGAAATCCTCGTCTTTGGCCCCACAGAAACAAAGAGGGTAATAATGGACCTAATAATGGACTTAAACTTTGACAGCCACATCAAATCAATAAAATCAACAGCTTTTTACAATCTAAAAACATTGCCAAAATCAAAATATAATATCTAAACTAGACTTGGAGAGCCTTATCCATGCATTTGTCTCCAGTGGGTCAGACGACTGTAACAGCCTGTTCACTGGCCTCTCCAAACGAGCTGTAAAACAGCTGCAGTACATCCAGAACCTGCTGCTCGGGTCCTGACTAGAACCAGGAAGTACAATCACATTAGTCTGTGCTCAGGTCTCTGCACTGCCCCCTGTGGCTTAAAGCAGCTCTGCTTGTGTTCAAGTCTCTCCAAAGCACCAAAGTACATCTCTGACATGTTAGTGCCATATGAACCATCTCAGACTCTGAGGACCTCAGGGACCGGCCTCCTGCAGGTGCCAGAGTCAGGACTAAACATGGACGGGCCTCCTGCTGGTGCCAGAGTCAGTACTAAACATGGACCGGCCTCCTGCTGGTGCCAGAGTCAGGACTAAACATGGACCGGCCTCCTGCTGGTGCCAGAGTCAGGACTAAACATGGACCGGCCTCCTGCTGGTGCCAGAGTCAGGACTAAACATGGACCGGCCTCCTGCTGGTGCCTAGAGTCAGGACTAAACATGGGGAATCAGTGTTTCAGTTTTATGCAGCTGAAATGTGCAACAGTCTTCCTGAAGATGTGAGACAGGCCTCCACTCTGACAATGTTTAAATCCAGGCTAAAAACAGTTCTGTTTAGCTGTGCATACGACTGCAGATAAAGATTTATCTGAACTCTTCTCTATTTTTTATAATGATATTGTATGTCTTAAACTGTTATGTGATTATAATATAATTTTACTCTGTTGTGTAAAGCACTTTGAATTGCCTTGTGTATGAATTGTGCTCTATAAATAAACTTGCCTTGCCTTGGGTCAGACCAGGCTCCAGAGGCCCACATGGAGACACTGGTGACGTGTCTAGTGCGTGCGACGTGTTCTGTCTCTGGACCGTGGCCCCCTGTCCCTCAGTGCCAGCTCTCACAGTGGGGAGAGAGGCCCCGGGGCCGAGGGGAGGGGCCGGGGCCTCTCTGTGTCAGCTGATACGAGGCAGAGCCCAGCCAACACCCACACTCTCCTGGCATTTTGGCACGGCCAGGCGGCGCAAGAAAACCATCCACGGTAAGCCTGTTTGGAAGTGCAGGAGAATATTCAAATATTTATTTTTGCAGGGCATTCAGGAGGCTGTGCTCGCTCCGCGGATCAGCGCCGGGGCCACGCTGGGTCTAAGCCGCCATTGTGATCTGCAGTTGGCCTCCAGTGGTGTAAAATGGATCTGAGGAGTGTGGAGGCCTGGTCTTACACACAGGCCTGGTGCAGGGCGCATGTTCTGACAGAGGAGGCAAGGAGATACAACACACACTTTATGTACTTCTAAGAACAGATACGCAGTGGTGGATAGAGGGCTGAAAAGCTGGACTAAAATGGTAAAACTGGACTCAATTACAAGTACAGGTTCTGCTGCTAAAACTGTAAATAGGGTAAAAAAAAAGTACATGAAAAATACAACTTAAATTTTGTGTTACTTTTTAAACATTTTAGAGCATTTTAGATCGTGATTTTAACACAAACACTGTTTGAGCTCTGGCCAGAGGTGAGACAGCGGTGGATTAGGACTGTGGAGCTCCGCTTGGTTCCAGAAGGAAGTGTTCCATTTTTTTTTTTTTCATCGATGAAAATGTTTGAGAGTTTGCTTGGGGCTAATCAGCTGTGTGGTGAATAGTGAGCGTAAGATTTTATTCAAAATCTGCTTGTGAAACTTTATAAACCGCTAAATTTTGTGGGGGTTTTTTGTGCTGAAAACAACTTTAAATCTCTATTAACGACCAATTTACTTCCAGAACCACAGCAAACTGGTGAGACTGGTGAGCTCCATTAGGACTGGTGCTGTACTCAGTACATGTAATTACAATTATGCAATTATATATAATATCAATTACAGGTTTAAAAGTCTACTCAAAAAGAACAATTATTCATTAAAAAAAAACTCTACTCAGTTAGAGTATTGTGTTTATTTAATGATGTTATTTTATGTTAATGCAGTGCTGTCAGTGGTGGAAAGTAACGAAGTACAAAAGTAAAAGTACTGTACTTAAGTAAAATTTGTAGGTATCTGTACTTTACTCATAAGTCGTTTTTACAGTGGATACTTTTTACTTTTTCATCACTATATTTGAGACCAAGTATCTGTACTTTTTACTTCACACCCTTTTTTTAACTGGACCAAAAAGTAGAAAGTACTTTTCATTTTGTTTGAGCGGCTGTTTTTAGCTCGTTGATGGTGACGTTCTGCCTTAAGGTTCTGAGTGTTCAACAACAAGAAAACAAAAATACACGCATAAAATTCTATACAAATATTAAGAATTAATTCGAATTGACAAAAATCAAGCTCAGTTTTTTAAAATCCAAATTCCGAAATTGAATACGTAAAAATTATCTCATAATCTGCATGAAATACTTTTACTTTTTACTCTTACTAGTGCATTTTTAAACAGGTGCTTAAACACTTTTACTTAAAGGACCTGTACCTGATTTTGAACCGTGAGACAAGAACATGTTTTTTTTTTAACCATTAGCCCCGCCCACATAGTCCTTCTTTTCACTCAGTATTGCACCATGACTCTGAAACAACTGTCTGGAATAGTCTTTTGCAGTTGTTTCCATATAGTTCCTCTAACTCTCCTTACAAATGAGCTTTTAGCACTTTTGAAACCGCACCATGTCAGAATCACAGTCTGGGATAGTGTCAAGCAGTTATTTTCCATGATTCATAGTGTACAATGTGCCTGATTGGCTGAAAAGAGGTGACCCTGGCGTCTGCACTAGTTTTTTTTCTGATTAAGTGCATTTATAATATGCACAGATTATACATCACAAACCTTTACATAAAGTTCCCTCCCTCAAACAGTGTGTGATGTAAAGAGAATTTATTTATAAAAATCAGGTACAGGCCCTTTAAGTACTTTTTTTTAATATGATACTTTTACTTTCACTTGAGTATTTTTTGTACTTATACTTGAGTAACAAAAATGAGTACTTACCCCACCACTGAGTGCTGTAAGGGAAGCTAAGCAGAAAGCACACACACTCCACACACTGATGTTGTGAATCCTCGACCTTCAGTGACGCCTCGCTCAGACTGAACAGAGGAAATACGATGCGGAGGTCAAGAATGAGAGGAGGCTGTGGATGAGGCCGCTGTGCGAGGCGTAATCCTGAGCTAAGAGGCTGATCAACTCTAATGATGCATTCCAGGCAAAAGGTGACTCTGATTTTTCCCATCACCAAATTAAATAATGCCCTGAAACAGCGCTCAGACAGGTAATTCCTACTTGTGAACCGGAAGATGGTACAATGATTTGTACAAGACTTTTCTTCTGCCTACTTGTCCATTATTGTGTACAATGCATTCTGAGCACCCTAAATATTGATTACGATGAGTTTATAATCACTTTTACAACTTTCAGAGCCCAGAGCGAGGTTTGCCGTCATGCTAAATCTAACAAAAATAAATTTCACTGACGAGGGCTTGATAAAGTATTAAAAGTTAAAGGATTGAACTAAGCAAATACACATGAGCCTCCTGTTGGATAACTGCTGCAGGTGATTGTTTCAGCTGAAACATGGTACTTAAACCCAAATGATGCAGGGAGAGGCTTCTGATTTCTGTAACAAATGTGGAAAGACAAATCCTGTGGTCGCGGATAACATGTCAGTGTGTTTGAGAAGAGTCAAATCATTGGCATCAAACAGAGAAAACACGAAGAGAAGCACAAACTACTAAAACTGGCTTGAAAACTGTTCAACTCATCATTACAAACTGGAAAGACAGTGTGGAACCATCGTCTTGGAGGAGGAGCTGTGATCAGAGGCAGGTGAAGTGATGCTCCCATCATGCCTAGTGCCTCCTGTACAAGCCTGTGGGGGCGGGGCTATGATCTGGATCTGCAGTTGGTCAGGTCCAGGTTCAGCCACACTTTGTGCCCAAAGAATGAGATCAACTGAACCTGAACATCCTGAAGCACCAGGTCATTTCAGCCATGGATTTCTTCTTCTCTGATTCAAAGATGTCAATGTCAGGACTCATGGCCCACATTGACAGAGTGGTCCAGGATTCATGGCCCACATTATGACAGTGGTCCAGGATTCATGGCCCACATTGTGACAGTGGTTCAGCATTCATGGCCGACATTGTGACAGTGGTCCAGGATTCATGGCCCACATTGACTGAGTGGTCCAGGATTCATGGCCCACACTGTGACAGTGGTCCAGGATTCATGGCCCACATTGACAGAGTGGTCCAGGATTCATGGCCCACATTATGACAGTGGTCCAGGATTCATGGCCCACATTGTGACAGTGGTTCAGCATTCATGGCCCACATTGTGACAGTGGTCCAGGATTCATGGCCCACATTGACTGAGTGGTCCAGGATTCATGGCCCACATTGTGACAGAGTGGTCCAGGATTCATGGCCCACATTGTGACAGTGGTCTAGGATTCATGGCCCACAGTGTGACAGAGTGATCCAGGATTCATGGCCCACATTGTGACAGAGTGATCCAGGATTCATGGCCCACATTGACAGAGTGATCCAGGATTCATGGCCCACATTGTGACAGTGGTCCAGGATTCATGGCCCACATTGTGACAGTGGTCCAGGATTCATGGCCCACATTGACAGAGTGATCCAGGATTTATGGCCCACATTGTGACAGAGTGGTCCAGGATTCATGGCCCACATTGTGACAGTGGTCCAGGATTCATGGCCCACATTGTGACAGTGGTTCAGGATTCATGGCCCACATTGTGACAGAGTGGTCCAGGATTCATGGCCCACATTGTGACAGTGGTCCAGGATTCATGGCCCACAGTGTGACAGCGGTCCAGGATTCATGGCCCACATTGTGACAGCGGTCCAGGATTCATGGCCCACACTGTGACAGTGGTCCAGGATTCATGGCCCACATTGTGACAGTGGTCAAGGATTCATGGCCCACATTGTGACAGTGGTCCAGGATTCATGGCCCACAGTGTGACAGTGGTCCAGGATTCATGGCCCACATTGTGACAGCGGTCCAGGATTCATGGCCCACATTGACTGAGTGGTCCAGGATTCATGGCCCACATTGTGACAGAGTGGTCCAGGATTCATGGCCCACATTGTGACAGTGGTCTAGGATTCATGGCCCACAGTGTGACAGAGTGATCCAGGATTCATGGCCCACATTGTGACAGAGTGATCCAGGATTCATGGCCCACATTGACAGAGTGATCCAGGATTCATGGCCCACATTGTGACAGTGGTCCAGGATTCATGGCCCACATTGTGACAGTGGTCCAGGATTCATGGCCCACATTGACAGAGTGATCCAGGATTCATGGCCCACATTGTGACAGAGTGGTCCAGGATTCATGGCCCACATTGTGACAGTGGTCCAGGATTCATGGCCCACATTGTGACAGTGGTTCAGGATTCATGGCCCACATTGTGACAGAGTGGTCCAGGATTCATGGCCCATTGTGACAGTGGTCCAGGATTCATGGCCCACAGTGTGACAGCGGTCCAGGATTCATGGCCCACATTGTGACAGCGGTCCAGGATTCATGGCCCACACTGTGACAGTGGTCCAGGATTCATGGCCCACATTGTGACAGTGGTCCAGGATTCATGGCCCACATTGTGACAGTGGTCCAGGATTCATGGCCCACATTGTGACAGTGGTCCAGGATTCATGGCCCACATTGTGACAGTGGTCCAGGATTCATGGCCCACAGTGTGACAGTGGTCCAGGATTCATGGCCCACATTGTGACAGCGGTCCAGGATTCATGGCCCACATTGACAGAGTGATCCAGGATTCATGGCCCACATTGTGACAGAGTGGTCCAGGATTCATGGCCCACATTGTGACGGTGGTCTAGGATTCATGGCCCACAGTGTGACAGAGTGATCCAGGATTCATGGCCCACATTGTGACAGAGTGATCCAGGATTCATGGCCCACATTGACAGAGTGATCCAGGATTCATGGCCCACATTGTGACAGTGGTCCAGGATTCATGGCCCACATTGTGACAGTGGTCCAGGATTCATGGCCCACATTGACAGAGTGATCCAGGATTCATGGCCCACATTGTGACAGAGTGGTCCAGGATTCATGGCCCACATTGTGACAGTGGTCCAGGATTCATGGCCCACATTGTGACAGTGGTTCAGGATTCATGGCCCACATTGTGACAGAGTGGTCCAGGATTCATGGCCCACATTGTGACAGTGGTCCAGGATTCATGGCCCACAGTGTGACAGCGGTCCAGGATTCATGGCCCACATTGTGACAGCGGACCAGGATTCATGGCCCACACTGTGACAGTGGTCCAGGATTCATGGCCCACATTGTGACAGTGGTCCAGGATTCATGGCCCACATTGTGACAGTGGTCCAGGATTCATGGCCCACATTGTGACAGTGGTCCAGGATTCATGGCCCACATTGTGACAGTGGTCCAGGATTCATGGCCCACAGTGTGACAGTGGTCCAGGATTCATGGCCCACATTGTGACAGCGGTCCAGGATTCATGGCCCACATTGACAGAGTGATCCAGGATTCATGGCCCACATTGTGACAGAGTGGTTCAGGATTCATGGCCCACATTGTGACAGTGGTCCAGGATTCATGGCCCACATTGACAGAGTGATCCAGGATTCATGGCCCACATTGTGACAGAGTGGTCCAGGATTCATGGCCCACATTGTGACAGTGGTCCAGGATTCATGGCCCACATTGTGACAGTGGTTCAGGATTCATGGCCCACATTGTGACAGAGTGGTCCAGGATTCATGGCCCACATTGTGACAGTGGTCCAGGATTCATGGCCCACAGTGTGACAGCGGTCCAGGATTCATGGCCCACATTGTGACAGTGGTCCAGGATTCATGGCCCACATTGTGACAGTGTTGCAGGATTCATGGCCCACATTGTGACAGAGTGGTCCAGGATTCATGGCCCACATTGTGACAGTGGTCCAGGATTCATGGCCCACATTGTGACAGAGTGGTCCAGGATTCATGGCCCACATTGTGACAGTGGTCCAGGATTCATGGCCCACAGTGTGACAGCGGTCCAGGATTCATGGCCCACATTGTGACAGTGGTCCAGGATTCATGGCCCACATTGTGACAGTGGTCCAGGATTCATGGCCCACATTGACAGAGTGATCCAGGATTCATGGCCCACATTGTGACAGTGGTCCAGGATTCATGGCCCACATTGTGACAGTGGTCCAGGATTCATGGCCCACATTGTGACAGTGGTCCAGGATTCATGGCCCACATTGTGACAGTGGTCCAGGATTCATGGCCCACATTGTGACAGTGGTCCAGGATTCATGGCCCACATTGTGACAGTGGTCCAGGATTCATGGCCCACATTGTGACAGTGGTTTAGGATTCATGGCCCACATTGTGACAGAGTGGTCCAGGATTCATGGCCCACATTGTGACAGAGTGGTCCAGGATTCATGGCCCACATTGACATAGAGTGGTTCAGGATTCATGGCCCACATTGTGACAGAGTGGTCCAGGATTCATGGCCCGCATTGAGACATTGGTTCAGGATTCATGGCCCACATTAACAGAGTGGTTCAGGATTCATGGCCCACATTAACAGAGTGGTTCAGGATTCATGGCCCACATTAACAGAGTGGTACAGGATTCATGGCCCACATTAACAGAGTGGTACAGGATTCATGGCCCACATTGACAGAGTGGTTCAGGAGCTTGTGACATAATTTTCACATTTTGTTATTTAGACGTTTATTTAGTGATTTGTAATGAAACACTGGCTTTAAATACATTTTTGATGATGCAGAACTTTATTGAAACAATGGCACAGTGAATGTGTCTGTAATCAAAGCTAAATGTGGTCCAGCCAAATATTAGACCTTTTTATCTGTGGTGACTTTTTTGGGCCAGGCAGTGTATATGTTCTTTGTACAGTTAATATATCGATACCATGTGACATTACCAGTATCTGAAACATCTCTTTACAAAACTACAAATGATGATATATATAAATAATAATTCTGTAACCTTTTCAAGATACAATTGGGTTTGTTTTATATTCTGATATTCCTATTGATTTCTTTCATATTTACAATGAATAGTATTATTATTTATAGTTATATATTTCCATAATGTATTTTACATTTTTGTTTTACTGATGCGTACTATATTATATTTCGTGTCTGTGATGTTTCCCAGGTCCTCTCTATTACATATGCTTTATGATATTACATAAAGACACATGGTAATAAATGTTCTGTCCAGCACATGTATGTTTAGGGGGAGGTGCGGTTCAAATGATTGCTTTTTAATGCTATTATTGTTATTACGGTTATTATTACTGCTAATGAGCCAAATGCGGACCTGCTTTTCCTCAGCCCCAGTTTCTCCATGGAAATAAATGAGTAAAAAAAGCCTTGATTGGATTACACTAAAAGCAATCTGAAATGAATGGTCCTTGGGTCTGCAGAGCGGCCCTGTCTATCCACATAATCTGATCAGAGCAGGGCACCCCGCCCCACAGCCTCTGCACCCCGCCCCACAGCACACTGCACTCTGCCCAGGCAGCGACTGTGCAGCTCGGATCAAGTTTAAACCTGCAGTCATAACCAGGTCTTTTGGACTTATCGGCAGCCTTTGATACAGTTGATCTTCAGACTCTACTTTCTCGTCTAGAACAATATGCAGGAATCAAAGGCACAGTCTTACGCTGGTTTAAGTCGTACTTAGAGAACAGGACCTTCTCTGTTCCTCTTGGACCTCACTTCTCCGGTACTGCTCTTCTCACTGGAGTTCCGCAAGGTTCGGTCCTTGGCCTTGTTTTGTTTAGGGCCATCCCAATGCCCCAAGCTCTACTGACTGGCTTGGTCCTCTAACGTCCTGTGTTAAGCTGCAGTTAAAGACATCGCTGTGATCCTGGACAGTTCCTTTAAAGACTAGTTTCTTTCAACTTTGTACTATTGTATTCTTGTTTTGTGTTATACCTTGTCACTCTTGTGAAGCACTTCAGGCACCGCTGGTTGTTGTAAATGTGCTATACAAATAAATTTGACCCTGACGTTGACCTAGGTCTGAGGAGGCTGACAGGGATGGGACTTTTATGGCTCATCATAATGTATTTGAATGGAAAGTTCAGTGGAAACTTTGACTTGTACATGGAAGAAGTTCAGTGGAAGGTGAAGACTCCTGCCTCAGATACAGCCCCCAGTCTTTGGTACTGCCCCGTAGATGATACATGGGTGAAGATTATATTAAATTCACGCCAAGGAGAACCATCTGGCCAGGAAATCCACACATTCTGCTCTTTGATTCTAACCATCCACTACAGCACATTCTTAGGGTGATTAATCAAATCAAATCAAATCAATTTATTTTTATAATGCCCAAAATCACAACAACAGTTGCCTCGATGGGCCACAGGTAAAAGCAGTTCAGATAACTGTCCCAGAATGCCCCTGTCCTTGACCCTCCTTCGCGGCGAGGAAAAACTACAAAAAACCCCATGGGAAAAAGTAGAAACCTCGGGGAGAACCACAGTGAAGGAGAGATCCTACTCCCACGGACAGACAGGCTGCAGATGAACTAGGACTGACATCCACTTGGACTGTGGAGCCAGAACCACACAAGAGGGAGGTGGCTTTAAAGAGTTCCTCCAGGCGGACGAGGAGCAGTCCACCAGTGTAGAGAGATCCTCCAGCAGGAGATGAGGAACAGTTCATCTAAAGTAGAAGGAGTTCGTCCAGGCAGACGAGGTGTGGCTAATCCAGCTGTCCAGGCGGGTGGCGCATAGATCGTCCAGACAGGTGGGGGTGGGGGGGTCGTCACTGGAGCAGCCGCCGCAGTGTCTGAAACAGTCTCCACTCCCCGGGGGAAGTGGAGAGAAAGAAAAACATGTGAACAGCAATGAACAGACTACAGTTGAAGTAATATTAAATATTGTTGATAGATAAAGTAGGAAGAACCAGAGGATAGTGTTCAAGCTGCCATACTTCTCCAGCAGAATTGCTCCAAGGGCAGCGTAGCTAAAACTGTAGGTTTTTATTTCTGTTCCTAACTGGCCTGACCATAAGCTATTTCAAAGAGGAACGTTTTGAGCCTGGTCTTAAATGTAGAGACTGTGTCGGCCTCTTTTACATGAACAGGGAGCTGGTTCCATAACATAGGAGCTTGGTAGCTAAATGCTCGACCTCCTACTGTGCTTTTAGAGACTCTGGGGACTAACAATAGTCCAGCATTTTGAGAACGAAGAGCTCTGTTTGGATGGTACGCTACTATTGCATCTTTGAGGTAGGATGGGGCCATATTGTTTAAAGCTTTATAAGTCAGGAGGAGGATTTTAAATTTGATTCTAAACTCAACAGGAAGCCAGTGAAGAGACTCCAACACTGGTGAAATATGATCTCTTTTTCTAGTACCTGTTAATAATCTTGCTGCTGCATTTTGAACCAGTTGAAAGCTTCTTATAGAGCTTTTAGGACACGCTGTAAGCAGAGCTGTTACAATAGTCTAATCTGGATGTGACAAATGCATGGATGAGTTTTTCGGCATCATCTCTGGGCAGGATTTTTCTAATTTTGGCTATGTTACGCAAATGAAAGTAGGCTGTTTTACAGGCTTGATTTATATGAGCTTTGAACGAGAGATCTTGGTCAAATAGGACCCCAAGGTTTCTTACAGTAGAGCTGGGGGCTACAGTGATATTGTCCAGAGAAACTATCTGGTCAGATAAGGAGTCTCGCAGGTGCTTAGGGCCCAGCAGAATGACCTCGGTTTTTTCAGGGTTAAGGAGCAGATAATTAAGAGTCATCCAAGTTTTTATGTCTTTCACGCAGGCACTAAGTCTGTCTACTTGATGCGTCTGATCAGGTTTCATTGATAAATACAGCTGAGTGTCATCTGCATAGCAGTGGAAGTTAATGCCATGCTTTCTGATGATCATACCTAAGGGCAGCATATAAAGAGTGAACAGAACTGGACCGAGTACTGAACCCTGCGGCACACCGTAGGTTACTTTAGAACGTGGGGAAGATCTCTGGTTTACATTAACAAACTGGTACCTATCAGATAGATAAGATTTAAACCAGCTAAGGGCGGTTCCACTGACACCTACATCACATTCTAACCTCTGCAGTAGAATGTTGTGGTCGATGGTGTCAAACGCTGCGCTGAGGTCCAACAGAACCAGGATTGAGACCTGTCCATCATCAGCAGCTAATAACAGATCATTTGTGACTTTAACTAGTGCAGTTTCAGTGCTGTGGTATGCACGGAACCCTGACTGAAAACTTCAAATAAATTATTGTCCTGCAGGTGGCGACAAAGCTGTTTAATCACAATTCTTTCAAGGATTTTAGAGACAAAGGGCAGATTAGAAATAGGTCTATAGTTTGCCAGTATGTCGGGGTCTAGATTAGGCTTTTTCAAAAGTGGTTTAACCACTGCATATTTGAAGGACTGAGGGACATAACCGCTTTCTAGTGAAGTATTTATTATATTAAGAATGGGATTTATAATTAGGGGGAGAATTTCTTTGAGGAGTCTACTTGGGATTGGGTCTAAAATACAAGTTGATGTTTTGGAGGACATAATGACTGAAGTTATCTCTGCCTGATCAACAGCAGTGAACCTATCTAGTATTACTGAAGGATTTGTATGGGACACTAGCTTTGCAGTCTGGGCTTGCTCAGTACTGATAGTGGGAGTAATTGCATTTAGTTTATCTCTAATAGTTGTGATTTTGCTGTTAAAGAATAGAAGGAAGTCATTGCAGCTTAGAGTAACTGGTATTGAGGGTTCTACTGCGCTGTGACAGTTTGTCAGCCTGGCTACAGTGCTGAAGAGAAATCTAGAGTTATTTTTATTTACTTCTATTAAATTTGAATAATATCTGGTTTGAGCCTTACGCAGAGCCTGCTTATAAGACAGAAGGCAAGTTTTCCATTCTTTTCAGGGATTCTTCTGTGTGGAGCGGCGTAAGGATCTCTCTAGTTTTCTTACCCTTTGTTTGTGAGAACGTAGTTCTTCATTGTACCAGGGGAGGCTCGTTTTGGCCTGATTACTTTCTGTTTAAGTGGAGCTGCAAACATCAAGAGCAGATTTTAGAGAGTTGACCATTGAGTCAACAGAGTTATCAATAGCACTGGGACTGGCGCTGTTAACGACAGGATCACATGACGTAATATTAAATATTGGTTCTATTATTTCTCTGAACTTTAAAATAGATTTTTCAGATATTGTCCTTTTCATTATAGTTTTAGTCTGAGGAGCTGGATAGTCCTTAAGAATAAACTGAAAGGTAATTAGGAAGTGATCTGACATTATTGGGTTTTGGGAAGACATTAAGGTCACTAATCTCTATTCCATAAGTTAGAACCAGGTCCAGAGTGTGCTGGTGACTGTGGGTTGGTTCATTTACATTTTGAGTGAAACCAATGCTATCTAATAAAGCGCTAAAGGCATTACTGAGGCAATTATTTTCATTCACATGAATGTTGAAATCCCCAACCACCACGATATTTTCCCAGTCTAATACTAAATTTGATAGGAAGTCAAAGAATTCTGTTAAGAACAATGAATAAGGACCAGGAGGTCGATAGATTATTATGAACAGAACAGCTTTTTGGTTTCTCCAGTTTGGGCAGGTGATTGATAGGATAAGGCTTTCAAATGAGGAAGACTCATTATTAATTTTGTTAATTTTAGGACTCAGGAGTAAACTAGAATGTGAAATTACTGCCACCCCACCTCCCGGCCTGAGCTCCTGGCAGCTTGAAAGTTAACATGACTCTGTGGGGTGGCCTCATTTAATCTGACATAATCATCTTGTTGAAGCCAAGTTTCAGTTAAAGCTAAAAGATCAATATTATAATCGTTAATTAATTCATTAACTAAAAGTGATTTGGAGGAAATTGACCTAATGTTTAGCAATCCACATTTTACATGCTTATTTATTAGTTTATTTGTATCATGTGTAGGGATTATTTGTATTAAGTTATTTGGTCTGACACCTAAATTATCTGTATTTGGATCTGACTTATTGGCGTTATTTACACGAGGGACACGCACAGTCTCTATTTGCTTTGACTCTGAACACTTGACCTGTGACAGCGCAGGAGAGAGCTTAGCGACAGAGGAGAGACTCTGCACCCGGGACTCATATTTAGAGCGCCACTTTAGGCGACTAAGGCTATCGGCCAAATTCAACTAAAAGTGATGTACCCTCCGAAGTCGGATGGATGCCATCCCTGCGTATGAGCCCGGGCTTTCCCCAGAACGCACTCCAATTGTCAACAAAGACTACGTTGTTTTGGGGGCACCAACTAGACAACCAGCAGTTGAATGCTGAAAAGCGGCTGTACATTTCAGCATTGACCCGATTGGGGAGGGGACCAGAAAATATTACGGTGTCTGACATCGACTTCGCCAATTCACACACCGCTCCAACCTGCAATTTGAGCACTTCTGATTGTCTCCGCCGGGTGTCATTACCACCTCCGTGAATCACGATACGACGGAACCTCTGACTACTCTGTTTTAAAAGCCTAAGGTTTCCTTCGATGTCACCCATTCTGGCCCCCAGATAACACCTAACTGAGGCTGCTGGCAGCTTCACGTCTCTGACTATGGAACTTCCAATCACCAGAGTGTCACGTTCGGCGGGCGTGTGATCGCCGAGTGGGGCAAACCTATTGCAGGAAGCTTATGGTGCACTAAAGGCTGGCGTTTAGCGCATCGATCCCTCCGAACTGTCACAAATCTATCCCTGTCTTGTTCCTGGTCTGGTCCCGGCTGCGCGGGAGGCGCAGGGGGGCTGGTCTTATCCTGAGGCTTAGCCTTGCTACCGCTAACACTGCTAACCATGCTAACACTGCTACCTGCGGCGCGGTCCGGTAAACCTGATGCTACGACCTGGCTATAGCTAGACTTTAGCTCCTCCACAATGCGGATCCGCGCTTCTAACTCTGTAACCCTGGCTTCCAAAGCTACCACTACGCTACACTTCACGCAACTCTCCCTGTCGTCAGTGAAGGAAGCGGGGTTCTGACTCAACATATGACAACTTGAACAGGTAAGGGCGAAAGAGGCGGAGGATGGGCCAGCCATGGCGCTAGTCGGCTAGGCTAGCTCCGGTTGATGCTAGCGGGCAGGGGGGGGATTTAATCCACGAAGTACTGAACAAAGTGAGCTAAATGAGGCTCCGGGTTGTTTAGGGAGCAATTAAACTTTCAATTATGTGTAGGAGGGTAAGATAGTTTTTGTATAATTCGTGGATTAACAATAAAGTGTGGAGAACGATCAACTCGCAAACGCAGAATAGACTCACCGGATGTGACGTCACCGGAAGTTTTAAGTGTAGACAAGCTCTAATGATTAGGGCATTAGAGCGGTGCCCACACTCAGGAGGAATAGGGTTTCTAGCCCCTATGTGTCTGGACTGCCTGAAAGGCTAGTTTAAACAGCATGACATGCCCACACAAAACCAGAGAAGTGTTTTATTCACAGCACTGAAGGTTGCACATTGGCAATAGTTGTGCATCTCCATCTGAAGCCCAGAGTGCACCAATCAGCCTGTTCTTCTGCGTTCTTGTAGCTGTTGAACAGAAGTTATGCTCCTGCATTAAAATCATATCAAACTCCTCCAGATGGACACCTGTGCCTTTGAGCACAGCATTTATATCCAGCATTTCAGTTCAATTACAGGTGTTTTATGCTCCAAAATACCTTACCTGTAACTTGCCATCATTGTCTCCAGGGAAATAGTTAATAGTATGATGCCATATTGTGGAACATTCCTGGCAATGCATTAATATCTCCGTGGAGATCAGGAGACGGGCCCTTCACCAGGAACATTACGTAGTGCGCATGAAAGTTACACAATGTGAAATGCCCCGAGTAAAAGGTGTTATTAAAAAGACTGAATAATGAACAATATTTAGAGCCTTTAAACTCCCCACACAGAATAGTTTTTGGATTATCACAGATGATATCAGCCCCTGCAGTCCTGCGCGCTCCTCTGGGGCCTCATTGTGGTCCTGTCAATAGACTTTGTGCTGTGAGGGTCGTGACCTCGGGCACAGAAAACTCATTGTAAAACTGAGCTGAATAAAGAGCTGAATACAGACTACGTCAGCTTAACCTCAAAATAAAAGTGCCCATTCAAGATTTCACAACTATTATTATTTATTAACTTCTATATATATAATATAATACTGTATATAACACTTTAATACGGAACTTTTTTCTGCTATCAGGACTCAAGTTTTTGCCTTTAGAATCTAACCTTTGAATAATTGGATTTTAATTTTAATACAGAAAAGGACATAATCACAAATGACACATCGGCATTCAAAATTTGGAAGAAATTTAATAAAATCCCCCCTTTTCTTTTTTGAATACCTCTTTTCCAAGCGTACATTTGATTAATCTTTAAATGCTTGCCATCTCTCCAGGGCTCAAAAATGCTTTAACCAACCTTGTGACATCATGGGGTGGTATGTGCAGCTCTGACATATTATGCAAAATTGACTTTTAAAAGCTTTTAACCATGTTATACTTGTTTTAATCCTCTCATGGTTGTAGGGATTCCTGTTTAAGTATCTGTATCTGCTGCATTTATGACACCGCTGCTCACTGTTTTCACCCGATATGCGATGTACA
>CM033626.1:2530804-2555804 GCA_019453435.1 Rhinogobius similis
CTCCTCCAAACACAGGGCAAACACAGAGAAGACACAGTAAGACCCCACATGGCCCCCTGCTCTTCTGTTATTGGACAGTGCAGTCACAAATTGTCTGTGGGACTGAGCTTTCAACAGTCGAGATCCATGTCCCAATATAACTGTAAGAACTCACAAGCAATCGTGGCCATTTTGGATGCAAAAAGTCCATCGTTATCTGTTTCACTATCTATCTAATCTATCTGTCTAATGGCTCCTCTGTTGTTGGTCCTGGTGTCAGTGATAATCGTTTAACAATCATTTCGTCAATCGTTTCTTTTCACAATAATTATAACATTAAAATGTAATATCTTGACAAAGTGTGGACAGACACCACTTGCTGTGAGTTGGATCTACTGTTGATGGAGCCTGGGTCTTGTTTGGGCGCTCCACTAGAGAGTCACACAGGAGGAGCTCAGGGTAGAGCTGATGCTCCACTGTTGGGTGTCGATACAATATCAAGTCCTTGGGGGGTAATTTTTGGATATCGGTATAGATACACGATTCTGGTCTAATCCTGTATGTAGTGATAGGCATCATCATATTGTTTTAAATATGCAAAATTAGATGATACAATATTCAATATATATATTTTTATATATAAAAAAATGTTTGTTGTAAACAGTATACAATAATATTTGTATTTGATTATTTTGGCGCCATCTTTGTTAAGTCAACAGTTGCCCAGCCTAGTGTCTAGCCATTATCAGTGACTCCTCCCTGTGGGCGGGGCTCTCACTGCTCAGAGCAGCGTATAAACCAGAGTTCCCAGACCAGCTCTGACTGACAATGACTTCTGGATAGAAGTCGAAACGTTTCGATCTTCAAACAGCGTCCGGATGACAACCCCTGAACCCCTTTCTACTATGGAACACGCCTGGACCAATGAGGGATTACATCGACGATTATACAAATTATTTATTGAAAAAATATCTTTTAAGGGCACAGTAGAACTTCAAAATCCATAAAACTTGCACGAGCAGAAAAGATTTTGCATTTCCACAAGTGGGCTGAGATTAAACATTGTATAAACCCAAGACAGTTCAAATATAAATGCAAAATGTTCAGTGGCTCTGGGATGATATGAGCGAAATATAAGCGTTATTATGCATTTATTGATAATATGTCATCTGCAGCAGACTTTACTCAGGGTGGATAAACTGCAGGAAGCAACAAATTAGAACTTTTGTTTTGGAAGTTTGGGGTGGGATTTAATAAGTTGTTGTTCTTTGCAGACCACTTCATGGGTAAGATAGACACTATCAGATGTAACCAGATGTTATCCAGTCAATCAACTGCTTTTAACACATCTGAGTGTCTGTCTTTACCGGAGGAAACACTGGACAGTTTTGTCCTGGTTAATGCTGAGATGCTTGATAAAGTTTTCTTCTCAGTGAGACCCACCACATGTCTTTTAGATCCAGTTCCTACAAGGTTTTTTAAGTCATTTTATGGATCTTTTAGGGAGGAGCTTTTAAACATGATGAATTGCTCTCTTCAGACAGGGGTCTGTCCCACTGCCTTTAAAGCGGCGGTGGTGAGGCCCTGCTGAAGAAGAGCAATTTAGATTTTAATGATTTTAACAACTACAGACCAGTATCTAACTTACCATTTTTAAGTAAAAATTTAGAAAATTTTACTCAGATAAATTATTTTTGAGAAATGTCAGTCTGGTTTTAGGGTAAACCACAGGACCGAGACAGCCTTGACAAAGATTTTAAATGAAATAAATAAATGATTTTAGACTAATTTATGATTTTAAACAGGTGACAGTGTTGGTTCTACTGGATCTAAGCGCTGCCTTTGACACAGTAGACTAAAGCACCCGGTGGGCCTCTCTGGTACTGCACACAAATGGTTTACTTCCTATCAAAAAAAGGTTTTTATCACTTAAAGAACATAGCCAGAGTCCGCCCCATTCTCTCTCGGGCCAACACGGAGACCCTGATGCTTTTATCTCCAGTCGTATAGACTACTGTAATGCCCTGCTCTCTGGTCTGCACAAAAAGAGTATTTCAGGTTTGCAGTTATTACAAAACTCAGCAGCGCATGTCCTGACTAAGACCAGGGGGCGGGACTCCCTAAGAGCAGGCTCAAGACCCACCTTTTTAGCTTAGCTTTTGATGCATATTTAATTTATGTCTTTGTTATATTTATTCTTCCTATTTATCGTGTTTACTCATTTTAGGTTTACTATTTTATATGTATTTATTTCCAAGTTTTACTCTAGTTTTATTTATTTATTACCCATATTTATTTATTTATTCTTTTATCAATTTTAGGCTCTCCAGTGTTTTCTCTGAGGGGCCCTCTGTACCGGGAGCGATGGTCGGCTGTGGCTGCTGGGCCCTGGCTCATGGGCCCCTGGTGGAGGTTTGGTGTTTGCCTCATCTCTCCTCTGGGCCCTGAGTCTGTGTCCTGTGGCTGCAGATGACTCTCTGCTTCTGGTGCAGCCGGCTCCGCTGATGGTGCTTCTTCACCTGGTGTATCTGTACTCAACCTCATGTATCTTAGAGTATGTGTGTGTAAATACGTGTGTATGTGTGTATATGCACATAGATATGTGTGTGTGTGTGTGTGTGTGTCTGTGTTCGGGTGTGTATGTGACTGTGGGTGGGTTGCTTGGCTGGTGGGGGGAGGTTTGGTGGGAAATGGTCATGTGTGGGAATGTTTTAATGCACTGTAAAGCACTTTGTGTTACATTCTATGTATGAAAAGCGCTTTATAAATAAAGTTTGATTTGATTTTATAGTCAAACAATTTGTCTTTTCCACAATAGTTTGACCTTCTATAGTTGTCTTCATCCCACTCCTTCTTGAACAAAAATCATGTTGTATTTAATGTTTCTTTTCTATACAGTGTTCAATGTAAACTATAAAACTAACTAACTGTATTACTTTTTCAATTTTTTTCATGTTCTTCTCTTTCTTTCTTTTTTCTGTTTTTCCTTTTTCAATTATAACGGTAAACATCAAATACAAAAACCAGAAGTTAAGACCAGAGAGAGCACAGGGGATGAAAAAGACAAAATTGGAACAGAACACAATCAAAGAAAATGAAGGCACATATTGTCCCGAGCAAACGTCCCATTTGGTCCAAAGTCGTATTTGTCCATTTTCAAATTATTATGAATTTTGTTCCATTTTCCGTATGTTCTTTCTATGTCGTTTTCATGCATGTGTGTGATGTGTTTATTTGACATGGACCACTGCTTTCACATCCCCAGCGGCCGCCACACGATCCCCTCCTCGCAGGACACAGCCGACCTCTCCTCCACATTCCTCCGCGCTCGCCGAAGACAATCCTCGCAAGATTGCCTACATTCTGTCTTCTGATTTTGCCTTTCTTTTAAATGAAGCAATTTGGCTCCTAAGTGACAGATGCGCGCGGGCCTATTAGCGCGCCGGCGATTAGCTCTCTCGCGCAGGAGGCTGGAGACGAGGGGAACAAACAAGCAGGCCCCGCCCACTGCAGGTACGCGCACGGATCTGGCAACGCACCAAAGCTATTCTACACACTCCGCAAACAAAGCGGCGATTTGACCCGCCGACCTCTTACAAGACGACGCCGCAGCTAGCTCTATTAGCCGCTAACTGAGCACGCCCACACACCCGCCGTCGCCAGGGTCCGCGCTGGCATCTGGGGCTGTGTGATGGAGAAGAGTAAATAAATAATAGTCCCTGGAAAGGAGACAAGCGCGTCAGCATCTGTCGGCTCAGCGCGGCTAATAGTTTTTATTGCGGCGCCCATCAATTTAGCGCTCTTTGTTTGGGCAGCCCCTCCCTCGCTCCTTTAGCTAATCCAACTGAACATTTGTGCTTAAGGATGGGTTTTGGATTCCTGCAGTCCTGACCGCACCGGAGACAGGGGCAGGAGATAGAGCAGGATTAAAGGAGACATGGTAGGCGCTTTTTCATGTGCTTAAAGGAGACGTATTATGCAAAATCACCTTTTTACAACAGTGTTTCTTCATTTGTTGTGTTTGGATTGATTCCTGCACACTTGACTTAACCATGTTTTGTCCTGCAACTGATGCTCCGGTGCTGAGAAAAGTCCTGTTTTCACCTACCCCCTGTCCCTGCCTACATCCTGTGCTTAGTTGTGATTATTTCTCTCTTTGCATTTGATTATGGAGCGTTTATTCTCTGTGAAAAAGGAAGTGTGTTGCTAACATGCTAGTGGTTGTTAGCTTTAGCATGATAGCAAAACTTGGCTTTGAAAGATGTGAAAAGTGCTCATAAAATGATTGCGGTGAATAGTTCAGATACACAGAATGCATCAGGGACGTGAGCGATAACTTTGGACTGTTCAACTGTTCAAAATTAACTTGTTCTGTTTTTTTTTCTTTTTCAAGGCAGTAAAAATCTGGTGCAAAGGCTTTATATCGTCGTGGTATGGGATAAGGGTACTGATTTATAATTACAAATGTTAAGTCTTTAGTTAAGTAAAGATACACACAGGCATTTGTTTTATTTTGTTCATTTTCTTTTCTTTGTTGAGCATAAATCCTTGTTACAGTGAGCACCAGTGCTGCTGGTACAAACACCGCTTCAGTTCTGGTATTTACTTCATTTAGAGTTCATTTATTTTACATTTTTGCTCTTCCTTGAGGAATTTTTTTAGTTAAAATAGTGGCAATAGTATATTTCTACTTTAATTTAATTTAATTTAGACCTGAAATGATCTTGTTTCAGACCAGGTTGTGGGACTTGGAAAGCCAGATCTTTTCTTTGGTGGTACATGGATTAATAAAGTGCCTTAATAAACACAAATACACAACATGTATCAGTTTATTTAAATAAAATACAAAGAGATAATGGGCTAATTATGTATTATGAGTACATATTATATATTATATATTACATATTATATTATATGTTACAATTTTAACTCCTTTAACTTAGTTTTTATGCCTGAGTTAAATGTTAGTGATGTTGGTGGGTTTTGAGTGACACTGTATATATTTGATGTATATATTTGTATATTTTTAATCTGCTTTTTACCCGTATCCCATGGGGCTACAGATGGAAATTAGCTTTGAGCTAAATCCAGTGTATTTACAGCGTCAGATGTGTCCCATTCAAACAAATAAATAAACTAAACTAAACACTGACATGATCCAGCCAGGTCTACGTTCAAGTGTGTATGGCAGGTTTTCTAATTTAGATTTTATTTTGTGTATTAATGCCTATTGTACTTTTTTTTTTTATCTAGTTTTACACCAATCAAGTGGCCATTTGTGGAGAAAAGTTTCTCCGTTGAATCTGTTGAAATCTACAGGAAGTAAAAACAAAGTGATGACACACTGTGCAGACACAGACTCCTTCCATCCAAAGTTTATGCAAATTTACCCAAAATAAACTACTTTTTTGACCCTTTAAACATACATTCAACAAAATAAAAGGTGTTCAAATATATTTTGACTAGTCTAATTAAAAATCTGACATTAGTGAAGTTTTAGCCCATTGTACAAAGTAATAGGTAAATAAATGTGACATCACAACATTCCACCAGCCAATGATATTTAATACAGACGGAGGGCAGATATAAGGAACATTGTTAAAATGCAGATTTTTGTTGTGATATAATGAGTTCTGAGGTCGAGTCACTGAGAGAAATCATCAGGTCCAACATTTGTGAATTTACCTTTGGGTTATTTCATGGTAAAGTCCAATGTTATCTTTTTTTTTGTTTGTTTTCTTTAGTTTATTTACAATAAATTACATTATATACATATATGTACATTATGTAGATGATTCATTCCAGAGTGTTTACGGTAACAAAACAGTAAAAGAAGAAAGAGAAAGGGAAAATTTAATGCATACATTTTTATATAATTTATGACATAAGGTCTTGATAAACTGATAAAAGGTTTAGAGATTTTTTTGTCCGTTGAGAGTCCAGAAGCATCCATGTAGTTTTCATTTTCACACAAAAGTAAATTAAATGTAGGTTTAGAGTGAGAAAATTTTACTTTGTGTATAAGATATTTGCCAAACAATATGAACATATTGACAATTTTAGCTATTTTTGAATTTGGAGATTGTGATTACATTTTCCATTTTTATAGTTATTATTTTGTGTAGTTTTATGGACAGTTTTTTGGACAGTAAAGGAATAAATGAATAATATTTTCAGTGCCAGTCTGGCAGAAAGTACATTGAGGATCTGTATCGGAGAATTTGGAAATAAGTTGGTCAGTCGAGTAAAGTCCAATGTTATCAACAGTTATATTACAAAACAAACAAAAAATGCTGAATCTGGATAAAATGTATACATTTTTTAGCAAAACTTTGAATATATTGATCTCCCCTGTATGTTAGTTAGATGAGTGGTCCTGTAAGTGTGGGCCTGGGGCTGGTGTGTAGCCTTTCATCATGTGTGTGCTTTATCCTTACCTTAGAGACGACCTTTACACAGTTTATTTAATGCTCAAGTGTAATTACAGTTTATGGTGGTGCGTGTGGTGGAAGGTCCCCCCATGTTGCCAGATGACCTTGAGAATGTCACCTCTCTGAAGCTAAGCAGGGTTGGGCCTGGTCAGAAGTTGGATGGGAGACCGCAGGGAAAACCAAGTACCAACGGGGCTCTCGTGCAAACTGTTGCTGTGTCCTTGAGCAAGACTCACTCACCTTCCCTCCGGTGTCCATGTACACTGCTGTATGAGGGTGAATATGGATGACAATGACTGAGCTCCGGTCCGTCTTGTTTGCAGCATGAGGTCAGCCCCAGAGCAGAGGCCTGAGTCGTGTGCCAGACGTTTGTGAAAATGGACAAAAACACTTCTTTATTTAAATGGTAGAATATTTTAGTGTTTCTACTGTCATGAAGGTGTTATCAGAGTTGTGAGTTGTGTGTGTGGTTAAAACCAGTGGCGGACTTACCATTAGGCAACAGGCCACAATTGCTTTTGGCCCCCGAACCTGAAGGGGCCCCCAATAAGATGTCTCCAATCATCACAGACACAAGGGGACAGTTGCTTTTCTCTCAGTATCACAGTAAAGTAGTGCAGTAAACTTTTAAACAAGAATAAGAACTAAATAATCTGGGATTGTCAAATGTATTGAAATAAAAGTAAATAGTAAATAATATATAACATTATCAAGTTTCAAATGAATATCATGTATTTAAATCAGCTGAATGTATGTTAAAATGCACCAACAAATGGGAAGTATGGTCTGAACAATAGCTTCTTTCGAGAACAATTCAAGAGACACAAGAGAAAAGTTATAGAAAATCCCACTTGATGAGGAGGGGCCTGGACTTCATTTTGCCTTGGGCCCCCGAATTCCTAGGTCCGCCACTGGTTAAAACATTAAGTCATGTTTTATAACTGAAATAAATGAGTTATTTGTGCGCTGAATTGTCCATGAATTGAGCAGTTTTACACTTGAGTTCACTGGAACTCAAGCTTCAGTCCAGCCCAAACAGTGAACAGTACAATACATTTGAAGATGTTTGGTCTGACTGGTGCAGAGCTGATGCTGACTGTTTATACCTTAAATCAATGGCAGCACAAAATAGTCATGTTCTCAGATCTAAGTTCAGTTTTATAAATATTGGGAGGAGAAACTTTTGATGTGTCTGGTTGTCACAATGATTATACCATGACTGATTTATAATTGTGTAATATCTTTTGTTGACAGTGTCTGATTCCAAATCTGTATTATGAGACCAATTTTGTCAAATCAAACTTTTCAATGTGGAAAATCAGATTTTTGTTTCTCTCTATTGTCACATTTTACAGTGAAAGTCATTTATGTAATTTATGACTAACCCTTATCCCTAAAAGCTGATATTTGACTTGACAACAAAGACAGTGTTTACAGGGACTACAGTTTCTGTGTCAAGAACCTGACTTACTGTAGTCTGTGTTTTTTGGCTGTGAAAAAGTTTTAAAGATGAAACCAAAGACAACTACACATGCAGCGGGGTGTGGAGAGTAGAATTAAACAAAAAAAAACAACGGTTTGGTAAAAAAAAAAAAAAATGACTTGAGGCCGTCAATGTATGTTAATCAACATTCTCTGTCCCCAACAAACTAATTGTAGCAGAGCGGGGCGTAGTCTCATTGTTTCAACATAAACTTTAACTGTTAATGAAACTTAAAGGTCCCATAACATGCAAAATGGACTTTTCAGAGGTTTTAACCTTCCTCCAGTGCTATTTGGGCCTCGTATGTTGTGCCCAAAGTGGTTTTTTGATTGATTCCCTCATGTTTTCTCTAGAGAACTGTCTTTTCCGTCCCCCTCGGCTGAGCAGCAGACGGGGGCTCCTCACAAGGATGACGCGGTGTTTAAGCCACGCCTCCAGGAAGCGCACAGCCGCAGAATAAAAACAGCTAATGCTAATGCTACACAGTAATTACACGATGGATACGACAGATCGAAGAGTTAGCTTGTTATTTACCAAACGGCAACGTCCGTCGTCGAGGCCCTGGAGCACGTCAAACTCCAGGTCAGATCCAGGACGTAGGACTCAGCACGACGCACCGTCAGGAGGATAAAAGGTAAATTCAGTGTTTGTGTATCGCTGTTTACCGGAGCACACGGCGCATGCGCACTATCTCCACTCTAGGCTTCGGCACGAGTTGGGCGGGGGAGGCGCGCGAGTTGGGCGGGGGAGGCAGCCTGCTCTCTGTTCGGGGGGGTCAGATCTCAGAGTGAGCCGTTTGCTTTTGCAAGGAGGGGGGCCAGTCCAAGAAATGGGTGTTTTTTGTAAACTGTTATGTTATGGATATTGCACAACGCAAAATTTTATCAACAAAGCCCTTAGAATAGACTGTGTAAAGGGGAAAATAGCAGAATATGGGACCTTTATGTAAACAAAACCAAACAACGAAAAAATTAGGACACAGGATCGTTCTTGATGGAAAGAGGCAAGATTCCAGTTCTATGAAGGAGGTATAATTTAATTAACAATTTGTAGATTTAGCTTAAATAGCAGAGCGAGTGACATACAGTGTCCAATAAATATTTGCATAGTTCTTTACTTATATCCATTATAATTAAACATTTTGATGTTCCTTGTTGACACCATAGGAGCGCTTGAACAAAGAAAAGGTGAGAAGGAGGAAAGAGGCGCCCGGAGACAGGCCACAGCACTGAACCACAGACGCTACATTAGCTTCGACACGTTATTATTAAACTATACATGAATACTACCTGGAGAGCGGAGGGCACGGAGCAACACCCAGGGACCCAGGAAGTGTGTAAGTCAGACACACTTTTATAGGTGACAGGCATTGAGAGGAGCCAATAGGAACCATGTGCGAAAGTGGAAAGGTCCGCCCACACCACACTGCCACATAATGACGACAATAAATATGGACTGTGGGGAGATTTTATTCAATGCACACAAAGAATTAGCCCCCTGCACTGACCACTGAAGTGTTTGAATCATAATAACCAAATGTTGCGTTTGACACACGTCCATGTTCATGTTTAAAAGACGTATTACTCTGCAACACAACACAAGCGGCCCGTTTCCCACAGGACTTCAGGTAAGTTATGACAAGTCGCCCGCCGCAAACCCCAGCTGCTCGACAAGAGCGGGTTCTTGGGGTTAACTTCCAGTGTCTTTACCTGACGACAGAATCCCGCGCCTCCATCTTGTTCCGCGCCTCTCCTTCTCCCTCAAACGGTCGCGCTGGTGCCGGTGCTGCTGGCGGCGGCTGTGGCGGACACGGCGGCTGCTGGCTGCATAAATAAGGCATGTTGGAACATCTGGTCTTTGTTGTGCGTTCAGCTTTTTAATGTCTTCAAAGAGCAGCTCTGACGCATCGCTGACTACCACTCCGCCGCCGCGCTTCAATTTAGCACGGAATAATAAACCGTCTACAGGGAATTCAGTCCTCAGTCACTCCATTCTGCCGACCCCTCCTCCCCCTCCCTCCCCGCGCCGCATTTAAGGCAACTTTCTTTTTTACTTAGTCGATTTTAAATTTTTATACCTCAGGGAACGCTTGTGTGTGCGCGTCGCAATTAAAATTCACATGCCTTTTTCTTCAGACGCGCCCGGGCCGGGAAAAGTTTGTGATTATGCAGAATAGATTATGCCGTCAACACAATTAAGCGGCAAGTTCCATAAATTAAACACATATGATTCTATGAGATATGAATGATAACGCGGGTGACCACTTTCATTTCAGGAGGAACAGAGGAGCGCACTTATCTGACACGACGGGACGGGAGTGGAATCAGTGGACGCGCATGCCGTTATTTAAAGGGGACAGTATGCGAAGGCTTGAAGCAGATATGGGATTTTGACGGTGGTGTAATGTGGTAATGTCCTGATTATATATGCAAAAATGTCAACAGAGAAACTCGAGCCATTGGATCATCATCGTTGGTTCATTTTGAAAATCTATTTTAATTTAGTTTTAGTCTTAAGTTTATATCTTTGTGTGTGTAAATAACTTTCACTTTTTGTTCAGATTTAGTCAAATATTTCTCTGTACAGTTGCTCAGTTTTATGGGACAAAAACTCAGTCAACAGCTTTCATTACACCATAACAGGACTAAACCAGTAAAACGCTGCACCGGACTCTCCACCCGACACCCTCTGACCCGACTGTGGCCAGTGGACCAAGCCTGCTCAATCCTTTCAGTCGGATACACAGCCAAACTGTTTTGAGCCGATCGCTCACCATCACTGCATTTACGTGAACGCCAGGAAAACCGGTAAAGTTGCGTGTAAACCTGGGCACGTCGAGGTGGATTGATCCTCCTAAAACCATCAGGCACAGATGGTCCCGGCCTCTTCTAGTCCGTGTTCAGAGCTCGTGTAAACTGTAGCCGGACAAACCCTAATCAGTGCATCACCGAGGACCACACGCCACTGCAGAAGCTCATGAGCTTTGGAACAGTCTTGTACACCCTGAACTAGTTAGCAAGAACTCTATTTTGCACTGCTAGTGACCTGTTTTAATAGATTTACTCTGCATTGAGTCATTTAGTCCAATTTTTCTGTGCATGTTTTGTGATAAATGGATTTCTTTAATTCTGTGCTGTTCCATAGTAACTCCAATAATAATTCATGTCAGTTGCATAACATGCTATTTATTTTATTCTACACTTAACAAATATTGGTTTATTTTGACTCATTGCATCCAAAGTATTGATTATAAAACTTTAAAAAATTGATAGATGCCTCTATAGTTTTGACACAGTGTTTTAAAGTTTTATTCAGCACCTCTCGACATCATCAGGTGGTGATCGGAAAGCACTCCTCTGTGTTTTTAAAGTCCACTCTCCTCCACCAGACTGCTCCTTCACTATGATCGCTGAACAATTCTCCACTTTGAGTCGTGCAGGTCCAGTCTGCAGCAGAGGGCGCAGTGCTGTTTGAGCTGTTTTCCTTGCTCTGTGCTGTGTGAACGGGGATGGCAGATAATGTTGCACAAATAAAGAGAATTTCCACTGGTTTCAATAGGTGGAAGTACATCTGGACAAAGGGGTTAGAGCAGTACTGAGCTGAACGCTGTGAAAGTCATGGAGGCCTCATATTATACTGCTATTTGTTCTGGAAATGATGGAATCTGAAGAGAAGATTTGGAGCAGGAAAAATTGGTAAAATGTTATTACAATGTATTTATGTTATGTCGTTCTCTGTTGTTTTTTTTTCTTTACCTGGAGAACACACATTCTTACTTTGACCATGTTCACCACTCAGTCTTTAATGTTGTATGTAAGCCATTTTATCACAGGCAATTTATATACGATACAAATGTAATCTTTTTTTTTCCACTGCCAACAAATAAGATCAAATAAAAAATAGAAGCTATATGTACAGCACTTGATGTGTACCGTTGAAGGCAATGTTATACAAGCAAAAAACAATAATAAAATCAGGCAGAAACAATGCTTCAAAATTCCTTTGGTGCCCGAGGGTTAAGAGAAATCAAGTTTTTTGCCAATGCAATTCTACCAAGACTGGACCGGTTCCTAAAGCTAACCCCAAACTCTACACTAACCCTAATCCTCCCAAAATGTTTAACTTTAAGTGCATATGACTAAAACACTAAGTTAACATGGTTATGTTTAAGGTTTTGCTACACATTTTGTCTGTTTGTCCCCAGATTGGCACTTTTGTTGATGTCATAATTCACTTCCTGGTTGGACGGTTGGACGAGCAGCAGATGTGACATGTGCTGCACTCATGTGCTTCTGTTTTACGCTCACACAAGTCGGGAAAACAACTTGTCAACTCGGGTTAAAAGCTGCTGCACTACTCTCCTACACTTGACGTCACCTGCAGTGGAGCGGATTTGTCCATTTATCTGAAACATTTGGGTTCTTTGATTAAATGTCACTTCACTCAGGGGTTCACTGTCATAAGAGCAACATGTGACAAGAACAATAAAACTCACTGGTTTTGTCTACCAAACGCTGTTAAAGAGTGAACTCAGTCATTGTATTCCAAGTTTCTGAGATAAAAAACACATGAAAGCAAATAAATCGGAACATATGGGAAACATTAGGACAACATGAATGCGGTTAACCATAGGTAACTCCATAACTGTTATGTAGTAATCACAATAGTTATGATTTGACAAGTAAGAGTACCTGGTATAATAATACAAAACGCATTTTATTAAATGAGTGTTTAAACTGTCCAAAAAATATCACTCGTGTGAAAATATTCCCTGTATTTTGGATGTAACGTCGCTTATTGATGACATCACAGAGGGATGCTGTTTTAGCACTCAGCTCTACTTCCTGTAATTTTTAACTTTTATTGTTCACCTTTTCTTTACAAATTACAACTTGACTGAGGTAAAACTATGATGTCCTTTCCCACTGAACAAAGACATAATAAAACACACAAGAACATCATATGCACTTAAACCAAATGACCTGTTCCTTAACCTAACTCTAACCCCAATCTTAAAGGGCCTGTACCTGATTTTTATTTACTCTCGTTAAGATAAATTCTCTTTACATCACGCATTGTTTGATAGAAGCAACTCCATGGGAACACACTGGGTTTATAATGTATCTGTGCATATATTAAATGCACTTTGTTAGGAAAGATAAACGACAGAACCGTTTTCAGCCAATCAGGCACATTGCACACTATGAATCATGGGAAAATAACTGCTTGACAGTATCCCATACATGTGATTCTCTGTCATAGTTTCTAAAGTGCTAAAAGCTAATTGCAAAAAGAGTTAGAGGAACTGTATGAAACAACTGCATCAGACTATTCAGTCGTTTCAGAGTCATGGTGCAATACTGAGTGACAGGAAAGACTTAGTGGGCGGGACGGTTCAAACAAAACCATGTTCCTGTCTCATGGTTTAAACTCAGGTGCAGGCCCTTTAACCTGACTAAGATACATTTGCTACAATAATAAACACCAAGGCAAAGTGGCCTCACAAAATCCTTCAAATCAGGACAGAATCATTTGCCTGAGCCCCATGAACAGGCCTTTTACCATGTAAAAATGTCACGTGAACCCAACCTTTCGGTCAAACATTGTCTCGTACAAACCCCCCCTCCATGCAGTGCAGGATAAACACTGCGTCTTTCCGTTGTGCTCCTCCACACCAGGACTGCATGAGGAGGTGATTGTTCCATTGTCGCGTATTCCTGCTCTGTCAAAGAGACATTTGGATTCCGCCTGAACACAGAGCCGGCACCATTGGCCATCTGTCTCTCACTTATTATGAGTTATTTAACGCACCTCCACCCGCTCCGTACCCACACCCCAGCGGCATCAGATCACGAGTCCCATCCAAGCACCTCACAGATGCCACCGCTTTTACCCAAATCCACCAAATTAACTTCAATACGGTTCTCATACCACAAAGGTTCTCCGTCGCGCTTTGGGGACTTTTAGGGATATTTAACTCAAAACCAAGAGGATTCGACTCCATCTTGTTTTTTTTTTTTGTTTTTTTTATTGGAACCGAGGCCGCTGAGAAAGTTTGACAAATGCCTGCTTTTAATCATGAACGAGAGGTAAACCTTCCAGCTACGTACTCTTGACCATGAGGTAGTTTACTGTTCACCAGGATTGTATATGATTCTGGCACTTTAAAGAACAAATATTATATATAAATTGCTCTCTTACCTTTACTTTGGCATCTCATGCTCTAAAACAAAATACAAATGTTTACAAAAAACATTACGACTTTGTTTCACTGGCGTTTCCTTCACCAGGAATTGACTTTTGGCTCCCCCTACTGGGAGCAGAGTGAATAAAGTTGAGAAAACAAATGCTAGCTTGCTCCCGACTGCTAATGTGGCTGCTTAAATGTGATTTTTGGACTAAAAAACAAAAAAGCACAAAAGATCTCCAAGTTATGTCTGGACTTAACGAGGCTACAGCTCAGAGTTGTTGGATTTAAGGTGAGACACTACAGTCCAAACTATTTTTTATTTTTTTTTGGTCAGTTTGCTCTCTCAACATATCAGCTTTCATGTGGAAACAACAAACTTGTCCAATCTTCTCTTAAAAATGTTTTATTCTTCCATTGAATCCACGTCATCCATAGATTTCTCTGGGACATTGGAACTTCAAAGGCCGTTTTCTTAAAATGCATTTTTTTTCCCTCAGGAGATAAAGATCAGCCAAACTGTACAATCTTGGACTCAACAACGTTTTGACGGAAAAAAAAAGAAGGATTTTTTTATATCTAATTCTAAAACTGATTTATTTAAGTTTTATGTCAAAAAAATTGGCGAAATTTTAATTTTTAGGACAATTTTCCAATCTCAAGAAATCCAAAATCCCCTCTGTAAATTTTGTAATATATGTATAAAATGAACCATTTTTCAGATTTAAATGTCCCAAAAATGTGCAATTTTGGCAGTTTTTACACATAAATTGCCTTATTTCAACATGAAAACATGACATGATGAAAAACTTGTAGTACATTATTTTCTTACTTTTATGTGAGTAAACTTCACTTGATAACTTTAAATTTAAAATGTGTTCTTATTCACTTGCAGCGTCTCACCTTAATCAGAATCAAGATTGATCTAGGAGTGGATCAGGATGAGAAGAGTTATAAAATCAACACAAACGCACACATATTTAGCTGCACACGAGGGCTACTTTGCGGAGGAGAGGCCTGACGTAACGGCAGCTTGTTGAGAATGTTTTGGTCAGTGCCGAGTGGTGCTGCACACGGAGCCGTTATTGCTTTCAAATGGAAGCACGGAGACAGGTTTAGAAAAGGGAAATGGGTTCAACGAGCGCTCGACATCACAAGAGCCACTTCAGCCCAATTCTCCAAATGAACAAGAGCAGCCGATAAACGCGCGCTCATTTTACCAACTGTTTTCTCCATTTCTCTGTAAGCTGGACTCATTTACGGCAGACTTACTGAGAGGAGGAGACAGGGTAACCCCTCTGCCGCAGTAAGACATGCACACTTCACTCAGAGACTTCCGGAATCTAACTCACAACCTGCTTATTGAGAGGAAGAGACAGGATAACGATACTCTATGTTGTTAATCAAGTAAAAGTGCATACAATTACTCAAGTAAATGTTTTCAAGTACCTATTTTAAACTGTATTTTCTCCCCAGTCGTACTTCTTTGACTCAGGGTGACGACTGGTCTGTTCACGTGTCCTCACACTTCCCCTGTGTAAACGCTCTTTCCCGTTGCAGCGACAAATATGAACCAATACAACAGTAGGCGGCGCAAGGGGTTAAAACTATGTGGAGCAAACTGTGTAAACAAACAAATGTTTTAAATACTTAGTTATCAATGAACTCTAGGTCATGAGTGCATGGATCACATAAAACAGGACCAAACAGACTGGATTATTACAGCTTTTGGCAAAAGGAGGAGCTTATGTTTGGATAAGGCTAAAATAAAGGTAAGCTATCTGCAGAGCAGAGACAAAGAGTTGTTTGATTTAACAGCGTATATGCAGGGATCTCAAAGTCAATTGTAAAGCCTTGTTAAGACCTTTATGGAAATCTTTAAAGGGAAAATATTCAGCATTTTCATATTGTCGCTTCATATTGTTCTAAGTCTTTAAACATGCTCTTGAGTACCATAAATTTGCCATCTCATGTTTTGAAACAAAAAAAAGTTTTATTGCTTAAATGACGACTTGACACAGAGTACAACCAGCCAGTAGGTGGCACCTAGCGCTTACACAATTTAGTTAAATTAGCACTGAACGGACGCTATGATGCAGGTTAGCAGAAGCAGTAAACGTGTTTAGTCGTAGAAATGCTCAGAGCGAGTCTGGCGATGATTTAAGGACCTAAAAATAGCAGAATATTCTCGGATAAATGACCTATGGAGTCTGAAAATGCATCCCGGATTGAGGAAGTTCAGCAGGAAGTGTGTTTGGAGGGTATGGATTTTCTAATAAACATACCTAAAAACTGTGAATGCAAATGAATGCTACTTCATTTGTGTTTTTGATGAAGAACATTTTTAGAACAAGGTTAAAAGCTCAAAAAAAGTCACTGTAGTTGTCCTTTAAGACTTTAAAGGAAGTTATTTTAGTTTCTTGAAATATTAAACTAATGGTATACAATATTAATAGAATATTTTACTGTGTGATCTTATAATTTACAATTTCAACTCAAAGGGAATGCACAAAACATACAAATGAACAAAAAAGGAGGAGCAGGACTGTTCAAACCAGGGCTGTGGTCGACTAAAGATATTCACTGCACTCAAAAGATGACAACTGTACAGAGGTTTATGTAAAACAACTATTTATACAGAAAGGTACTGGTAAAGAGTGTATTGATATGTCAGAGATACACAAGTTTTATTAAACTCATTATTCTCTCCAAAATCCACTCCATGTCTTTTCCTTTTTGCTGTTGTGCCATTTTAATCTAAATAAAAATAATCATTAGGTTATTTTTAAATTGAAAACTTTATTTGGAAATAAAAGTGTGTCAAGGCATTTAATACTTTTTAAAAGTTTTCTTTCATCTAAATGTATTTATGGACTTTTAAGACTTTTAAGACCCCACAGAGACCCTGTTTAAAGATTTAAACGCAAATGAAAAGAGCATTTTGAATTTGAGATTGCCATTTGAACAAATTTGCCAGACAAACTTGGATTAGGAATAATCGGTTTGTCGATGTAATCCCTCATTGGTCCAGGCGTATAGAAAAGGTTTCAGGGGTTGTCATCCGGACACTGTTTGAAGATTGAGATGTTTCAACTTCTATCCAGAAGTCATTGTCAATCAGAGAGCTGGTCTGGGAACTGCAGAGTACTGAGAGCCCTGCCCACAGGGAGCAGTTTTGTTAGGTTAATAGTTTGCCCTATGGATGTATTAAATGAACTGGATAAGGCACGCCCCCTCTGTCTGTGTCCCAGATTGATTAGTGGCCGTGCGAGGTACTGCAGCCTCTTGGGCCCAGCCTTTTTCTATAATTGCACATTATAATTGCAGACAGTACTTAATCATTATTGGTATTTAAATAAAATAGAGGGAAATATTCTTTTCTACCGTTTCTAAAATCACCAAAATTACCTTTTTTATACTAAGTGACGTCACGGTAAACATGTGCGAGTCACGTGAATGAGCCGCGTGAACAATCGGACGTCGGACGATACAAACAGAAGCGTGTGGACATGGTCATAGACACCTGTAAGTTGTATTTTATTTAATTTCAGACGCTTTCTCGTGTGATCTAACATGAAGAATACAATTACAATCACACAAGCTAACGTTAACACAAAAAGCTGCGTGGTCGCCCAAGTCACTCAAAGCATCATGGGGGATTGTTGTCACGTGGTGCCCTAAAGCAAAGATGGCAGCCTTTGTATCAGGAAGTAACGTGGAAGTAAAGAAGTATTATGGGGTCATGCGCCAATGAGCACACGCCACAGGGATAAACAGGGCACCATTTTGGGTTCATCTTCCAGTTTTAATAATAGTTCTATGGTTTGCCCTACCTAGTGTCACTTGACCCTGATAATGGCCTGTCTTTGTTAGGTTAATAGTTTGCCCTGTCTGGTGTCACCTGACACCTGATAATGGTCTGTCTTTGTTGGTTGTAGAAAAAGTTTCAGGGGTTGTCATCCGGACACTGTTTGAAGATCGAGACGTTTTGACTTCTATCCAGAAGTCATTGTCAATCAGAGAGCTGGTCTGTGACTGGGTTTATATGCTCCTCTGAGCAGTGATAGCCCTGCCTCTGTCTTTGTGAGGTTAATAGTTGGCCTTGTCTAGTGTCACCTGAGGCTAATCTGTAGTGATAACCTTTGTTCTGTTGTCCTATTGATAGCTGCCTGTTGCTCCCTCATCACTGCTGAGTACCTGATTAGCATGTGACTGGTCTATTGATCTGGACCAGGGTGTTAGGAGGCTGTCATAAATCTTAGCTAAATTAAATCTTAAACCCCCATTCCTGTTTAGAGAGGGATTCTCTCTTTTAACAAAAATTTCAAACCAGTTCTTCTCTCGGCTCAAAATCTTCAACTCACTGTCTTCAAACGAGTGGTTTTTGCTTTCAGGTTCAGATGGACTGAGCTTTGCGGTCCAGCTGTGGCAGATCTTCTGTGTTGGTACAGTCTTTTGTGCAGTGGCTGTTTAGTCTCTCCTATGTACCGTTCTTTACAACTGTCCTCACTGCACTCTATAGAATAAACTACATGCTCTGTTTCTCTGTCGGCCTCTTGTCTTTCGGATGGACCAGTTTCTGTTTAAGTGTATTGCCTGGTTTGAAGTAAACAGGGATGTTGTATTGTCTGAAAATCCTTTGTAGCTTCACAGACAGCTCAGAGACATAAGGGATAGAGACCCCCCTACTGCTTGGTTCTTTTTCCCTTTTGTCCTGTTTTTTGGCTCTTCTGACTTTGTTAAAGGCCCAGTTGGGATAACCACAAGCTGAGAGGGCACGTTGGACGTGTTCTTCCTTCTTCCTCCCCTCTGCGCTGGTGGGTACTTCCTGGGCTCTGTGTTGTAGTGTTCTGATCACTCCCAGCTTATGCTGCAGAGGGTGGTTAGACTCAAACAGTAAGTACTGATCAGTTTCTACTGAATTGTATGTATGTAGTTTTGTTTGCTCGACTCAAAACCTTTTGACAGAATGTCATTATGAACGTGCAAAAAAATAACATAAAATCTTCTGAAAAGCACTTTCAGTACAGTTAAAAAAAATTGTGGAGCTCTCAAATGTAGTGAAGTAAAAAAGTGTCCACTGCAAAACAAAACAAAAAATGACTGAAGTAAAGTACACGGACCTTAACATTACAGCAACAGTACAGCACTTCTCTAACCACTGAGCCACTGTAGCCCACGACTGAATGAAGTACTGATCCTTGTTTAGGCATCTTTGGGTCTATTTTCTTATAATGGGTAAATGAGAGTATTTGTCAGTTTGCAACCTTCTCATATCAAATGTAAGTTTAAGAAAGTCACGGGGGGGGGGGGGGGGAATCTACAGTATGATTGGACAGGAAGCTAATCTTGAACCTATCAATATTGAGGAGGCGTGTTTATCAGATGAGTCCAGTGTGAGTGAGAACAGCCACTGAGGCAGGACGCCTTTATCAGTTTGCAACTCACTCTGAGGAAGTGCAGCTCTATCAACCAACAGAAGAAAAAAAGAATCTTTAATCTGTAGAATCTTGTGAAATGTGAGCCATTTATATGTCACTAAGTCACACTGAGGAGTCAAAGGACATACTTTATTATAATCTGATGTTTATGAGCAAAAGTCTTTCTGTACATTTTGTTTTAACCAAAAATAAAGCTGACATTTAAAGATACAGGGACTACCGTGTCATCCAAGATGGAAGCAAAAGTCAAAACAAAGGAGGAAGCAAAGTTGGAAACAAAGGTGGGAACAAAGATGGAAGCAAAGGTGGAAGCAAAGATGGAAACAAAGGCGGGGACAAAGTAGGAAGCAAAGGTGGGAGTAAAGGTGGAAACAAAGGTAGTGAAGATGGAAGTAAAGATGTGTAAAGCATCAAACCGGGCTTCACATTTTTGAAAACCACAATCATAAATGTTTCTAAGTGAATATTGTATTTACATTACAAGAAACCTAATAATAATTTGACAGTTATGAAACAAAGCTTTTACATTTTGACTGCATCAGACCAAAGTCTCCTCCAGCTTCTCCCTGGTCTGCTCCGCTTCCTGGAGAGACAACAAAGCGCTGTCTTTCATAATAGAGATAAGGCCTTTTCTAAATGACAATCTACTTTTCCCAACCTGCTGGTGGTCAGAGGAACTGCAACAGGAGCGTCCAGCGCAGACTCTGAGCAGTAACACCATTATGACAGAAAGTACTGCCAGCTCCACTGAACGCATCCCCAACATCAGGTGAGTCAGAGGAACAGGGACGGCACAACTCCCTGGAGGAAATACACACACACGGTCAAAGATTTGGACTGAGGGACTTGGATTAAAGTTATTACCATCGGGTTCTCCTAAGGTCTCGTTTCCTGGTCCTGTTCTGTTGTTGTCTAGAGTCTGGTTCCGTTGAGGTTCTCCATCTGCAGATCCAGACACAGAGGCAGGTGTGGTTAGGCCTGAACATTTGGAGACGTTATAACCCCCCAGTTCCTATTCAGTCAGAGGAACCACCCAGTCCTCGTGCTCACGTTCACCCGGCGTGTCAATCAGTCCAGACTCCAGCTTTACCTCTTCATGTATTCAACAAAGAAAATCTAGGCGGAATTTAAAATCTGATATTCCTCTTTGCAGAGCTTGTTTCCTCTTGTAATTTGGGTAAATCAGAATTAGAGGCCAAAACTACAGCTTCACTGTCAGCTTCACAAAGAGTCCAGATAATAGTTGGTGCTCCAAAGGTTCAGAGACACCCTCAGTTTGAAATGAGGCTCATTTTAGTCAGACGTTTTAGGAAAAAACAGGCGCACAAGGGGTAAAAATGACCATTTGTAATGTGTGAACATGAACTGTTCACTGTCTGCCCGGAGGAACTCTCTCTACACTAGATTAACTGTTCCTCATCTGCCTGGAGGAACTCTCCCTCATTAGATGAGCCACCTTCCTTCCTCTTGATGGTTCTGGTCCAGGTGGATGTGTCAGTCCTGGTCCATCTGTGGTAGTAGGATCTCTCCTTCTCTGTGGATCTCCCCGAGGTTTCTACTTTTTTTGTGTGGTTTTTCCTGAGAGAAGGAAGGACAAGGGGCGCTCTGGGACAGTTATCCATTCTCAATTCTCTTGAACATTGTTTTATTGAACTGCTTTCTACCTGTGGCCCATCGAGGCAACTGCTGTTGTGATTTTGGGCGTCACAAAAATAAACTGAATTTAATTTAATATTTAAATATTGTATTAAGTGGGGACAGATAACAAGAGTTTTTTGTTTGTTTGTTTGTTTGTTTGTTTGTTTGTTTGTTTGCTTGCTTCTTCTGTGATGCACAAAATGCTCTAACATATTAATGATTAAGAATTGTATTTTTGGAACTATTGTTTCCAAGTAATATATATATATATATATATATATATATATATATATATATATATATATATATATATATATATATATATATATATATATATTACTTGTGGATCAATGAAGTTTGTTTAAACCTGAAAATGAGTTATATATAGCAACATACAACTGGGAACCAGCACAAAATCTTATTAAATTAAATGATTCTATCCTGTTAAATTCAAAGCCCTGATTACACTGCACCAGTGCTCTTGCTGTGTATGATTCTTCCCCGTATTGTTAGTGTGAGAGTGTTGTCATGTTAATGTTACTGATATGGACAGCTCCTGTCCCAGAGCTAAAAAAGTGTGACTCCAGTCCATATCTGTGCGAACATGGATAATATGCAAAGTTAAGGTGGTCAAAAGTCCTGCCCAAGGACACAACATCAATGATATATCCACACTCTTGTCACTGAGCCATTGACAGGAGACAAACCCAGTGCATGCTGTAGGTTCTGAGTACATTAGGTCATCAGGACATGAGATTGTGTCGTGCAAAAAACAAAAACAGCACTGGGAACGGACTTTGTCACTACGTTTACATGAACTGAACTGCCCCAGATCACACCACTCCTGTCCCAGTCTGCAGCAGGTCAGAGAGGGACTGGGTGCGAGTGACAGATAATTAGGGTCGTCTTGTAATTTAGCATAAGCACAGAAACTAACACAAACTCCAGGCATACACATAACTACAGTTTTGGCAAACATAGATCAGAGACACCTCATCCATGTGGGGCATTCCAAGTTTGTGTCTGTGAGACATGTCTAAAGCTAGAGTAAACAGGAAACTTTACTGTAAAGACTCTACACCACATTTTAACCTCTCTTTATGGAATGCATTGGCTTTGGATAATGTTAGATTATTATTACCTGGAAATATGGCCAGGACACTTTTGGAAAAGATCCTATTCCTTGGTTAAAGTTTAAATCAAAGTAATATAAATAATATAATATTTTGATGTTATTGGGATCTTTATCAGTATGCCTCAATCGTACCCAGGTTTACATTATTAAAAAACCCAGTTTCCTGGTGTGCATGTACACGAAGTGAGCGTAAACAATACCCACAAGGACCACAAGACATCTGGGTTATTCTGCCAAGGAAAGTCTACAGACTTTGAGGTTTGGGAGATCCTGAGGTTGAATGATCACATCATTTATGTCTCAAGTTATATTAATGTTCAAGTCAAATATTGCTTTTTCAGAGCTGTACCATATTTTCAAACAGCAAAAGCAAGAAGGAGGGATTTAAATCTATCTGACTTGTGCCCAGCTCTCACACACCTTGCATATTCACATGTATTCATATCCTGGTGAGTGCACAGCCAAGATTCTTACTTACTGCTACTAACTGGAAAAGAAAAAAAAAAAAAAAAAAAAACAGCAAACAGCACAATGTGGTGTAATTTAGTCACAAAGTTCTGCTTTTTCAAAACACTCCCTGGTATCCAGCCACCACAGTTTTAAATAACTAAATATATATATATTTTTTAAATCCAAGTGTTTTCCAGGTGTTGATTCTTTTGCAAGCGTTCACTGCAGCTGCAGCTGATGAAAGCCACACAGGACTGTCAAATCCAACTGTCTCCGCTAATCCTGGATCTATGACATCAAACTCCATTGCACTGCATGAGTTTATTTTATTGTTCTGTTTTTCCAGATAAAACAAAGGGAAACCAGCTTTACTGCAACAGGACTAAACCAGGGCAGTGGACTCTCACCTGGACTCCAGCTCGGCCTGAAGATGTAGACCTGGTTGTGGTTCAGGTCCGTGACTTCACAGCGCAGATCGGGAGCTGGAGAATCAGTGGAGTATGTGATCTCAGCAGCGCACTCTTTGGTGCGGATATTGAAGTGCTCACTGCCCTGGAGCTGCCACCTCACAGAGTAAACACAGCCTTCGTCGGATGAAGTCACAGTACAGTACGTCGTTCTCCTTCCTGTCACAGCTACTAAGAGAACTAAGAAGAGTAGAGCGTTAGAAGAGGTGTCTGCAGGGAAAAGTACCGGAACCCAAGAGTGGATATTGAATGGTTTTCCTACAGCAATTGGCAAACTTATGACCTCGGCAGTACAAGGAGGCTCTAAAATTTACAGCTTTAGCTCCTTTAGCAGAGAAACGTCAGGAGCTTTATTAAGACGACCTGACAGCACCTTGAGTTGCACATAGAGAAGACTTTCAGTGTGACCTAACATCTCAGTAGGAGTGCTGTAAAGATGCATTAGTAAAGACACACAGTGGGCTTGAGAACAATGTAAGAACTCCATCAGAACCCCAGCATCAAACGGCTTCATTTATCATTGAGAATTGAAATGAAGACACTTTAACACTACCAGAGTTCTGAAACTACTAGGACTCCCAGACAGTCATTTTGAGTGCTCCCATTCAAGTCCATTGAGTCACAGGACGGCCGCTGCAGTCAGCTGACTGCAGTTGCTTTGACCTGGACTCTAGAGTTCTTTGCCGTGATTTTATTGTACTTACATTTGAGCACTGACAGGTAAACCTTGGATTCTGTGACGAGCTGTGATTGGTTGAGCCAGTTGCAGACGTAGAGTCCAGCGTCCTCTGGTGACACCTGCTGGATCTGCAGCTCACAGGTCTCAGTCAGGTTCAGTCTGTGGGCAACAGGACCCGGACTCACTGCCCCGGACTGCACCAGAACCTGATACTTTGACGACTTGGGGAGACTTCCCATGGGCCCTGTGGACTTGGAGCTGAGGGCCCATCTGGACCAGGAGCAGTCGGTGTAAGCCACGTCCCCACAGTAAAGAGACGCCATGTTTTCATCTCTCACTAACACGTGCTGTCCTGCAGGAGCAAGAACATTTAAAGATGTGTAGAGATGTTTAAACATGTTTAAAGATGTTTAAAGATGCTTAAAGATGTTTAGAGATGTTTAAACATGTTTAGAGATGTTTGGAGGTGTTTAGAGATGTTCACAGGTGTTAGAGGTGTTTAGAGATCTTTTGAAGTGTTTTTAGGTGTTTAGAGATGTTCACAGGTGTTTTAGGTGTTTTTGGGTGTTTTTGGGTGTTTTTGGGTGTTTTTAGGTGTTTAGAGATCTTTTGAGTTGTTTTGGGGTGTTTAGAGGTGTTAAGAAATGTTTACAGGTCTTTTGAGGTGTTTAGAGGTCTTATGAGATATTTAGAGGTGTTTTAAAGTGTTCAGAGGTGTTTAGAGATGTTTTGAGGTGTTTAGAGATGTTTAGATGTTTTTTGAGGTGTTCAGAGGTGTTTAGAGATGTTTTGAGGTGTTTAGAGATGTTTAGATGTTTTTTGAGGTGTTTGGAGATGTTTAGAGATGTTCAGACTTGTTTTGAGGCGTTTTGAGGTGTTTTTGAGGTGCTTAGAGTTGTTTAGAGGTGTTTTGAAGTGTTTAGAGATGTTTTGAGATGTTTAGAGGTCTTTTGAAGTGTTTAGAGATGTTTTGAGATGTTTAGAGGTCTCTTGAGGTGTTTTGAGATGTTTAGAGGTGTTTTGAAGTGTTCAGGGGTGTTTAGAGATGTTCAGAGGTGTTTAAAGGAAAAAATAAATAAATACATTTAGAGAAACCATATTAAAGTTCAT